>VZTV01106184.1:0-14875 GCA_013400875.1 Anhinga rufa | reverse complement strand
CAAGTCCAGAGGAGAGCCACAAGGATGATCAGGGGACTGGAGCATCTCCCTTATGAGGAAAGGCTAAGAGACTTGGGTTTGTTCAGTCTGGAGAAGAGAAGACTGAGGGGGGATCTTATCAAAATTTCTAAGTATCTGAAGGGCGTGTGTCAGGAGAATGGGACTGGACTCTTTTCATTGGTGATCAATGACAGGACAAGGGGATATGGGCACAAGTTGGAATACCGGAGACATTCAAAACCCACCTGGATGTGGTCCTGTGCCCCCTGCTCTAGGTGTACCTGCTCAAGCAGGGGGGTTGGACAAGATGATTTCTCGAGGTCCCTTTGAACCCCTACCATTCTGTGATTCTGTAATGGTGTGAGAACAGATATTCTGAAATTTTTAAAAGTTTGAAGAACCATCAAGGAAGTCCTGAATGAGCATGTTGATTTTTGGATTTACTGATTTCTGTTTGGTTAATGCCTTTTTCTGTCATTTCAGATTTAGTCTTCTCATGATGTAAGGTTTAATCTTGCGCTGGTGGATAATTAAGTGCTGCTGCTTCTTTTGTCTCAACATTTCTTGAGCTCTGTCACTGCTGATTCTGTTTTTTTTTCTCATCATTACTTTCATTTCAGCCAGAATGATGAAAACATTATCTCCACATAGGCTGCCAAAAGTGCCTTTTCATCAGCGGAGATGTTGCCAACTAACAAAGCAATGTGGAATCATTTCCCATCTTGGAAAGAAAGCTTGTTATTCCTTCTTAGCTACATACCTCAGTTGGAATCCTGAGGTCACTTTTGCATCTATGACCAGCCTTATGAAATACTGTTACAGCTCCTGGCTCACACAAAGGAGTTTTGTCAGTTATTTTCCTCCTCATGTTCCAGATCTTATGCAAGTCAGTTTAGCCCCTTTGGCATTAAGACTAAGTTCAGTATAGACTCCTTATCCTAACTCTTATCTCTGCTTGATAATGCAAATATTAGTCAGAACATGCATGTGAGAAGAAACATTTAGTAGAGTTGCTAACATCACCCATCTGTAAAGAATCTGTGAGACTCTTTTCCCCAACAGGCCCTCAGTGCTCCCCTCAAAGCTCAGCTGTCTCTTGCATATCGCCCCCTGAACTATCTGTGTTATCTGGCCATTTCTCACAGAATTATTTGTCAGCTTCTTGCTCCGTTACTTGTAATGTCCAGCTATTTCTAATGTCACATCTAGCAGTTTCTGATGGTCTGTTCTGTTAGCTAAAATTTACATTAAGCTCTAGTCATCTGGTTACATACCATAACAAAGAGCACAGCTTCATATTCTATGATTGACTTTTATTTAGTAAAAAACCCAACCAATCAACCAAACAACAAAATGCAACAAAAAAAGCCTAGAAAAAGCAACTGCTTTGAAGTTTCATGTGTATGTTGTTAACCTAAAAATACAGCATCTGTTACATTTGAGAATAGGTGAAAATCACTGTTTAGAACATGGGTACTTCACCTCTATTTCTACCTCCTATATTCAGTCCTATAGCATCACACTTGATGAATAAGAGTCCTTTGAGAACTTACCTGTATTGTTTGCTTTCTTTCTGAAAAGTTGCCTTTCTTATTATTAACAATAGCGCAGAGAAAATCCTCCACTTTCACTCCAGCCCCTGTAGCTAGTGAAAAGAGGAATAATTATCACAAAGAAGGAGAAGGGAGAGTTCTGACTTCATTCACCAAATTTTCTTGTTTTGGAGCTAAGTCCACAATAATAAAGGCTTTATTGCTGCTTTGAAAAATGAGCTCACTAGAGGAATGGAAACAAAAGATTAATGATAAAATATGAATATTTTAAGATACAAGAAATGTAAGATAACAAAGAGAAAATAGACAAAATTGGGGAAAAGCAAGAGAGGTAATAGAGGTAGGAATGGTGGAGAGAGAAGAAAAATATGCAGGAAAGAATAGGCAGAGAAGAACAAGATTAAGACATAGGGAATAAGGAAATTATGAATGAGCAGAGTATCCATTTTGTAATATCAGTATATGAATTGCTCCAGTGAGAAACTGAATTGCCAAGAAAACGCCCTGGTTAGAAATCTGGACTGAGACATAAGGAAGATCTTCATATTGTAGAAAGATATCTAACAAAAAAAGAGGGAAAATTCAGAAGGCAATATAACGCAGAACTGAATGTCTGAAATAGTCTTGGATGTAAAAGTTAAGTCTACATATACATATATATATATAATATTTAACAATATAAGGAACTAGGAATAAGCAGAAATGATAGATTTAAGAAACTGAGGAAATGAATGAAAAGTAAATATAGAAAAAAAGATAAACTGAACTTTAAGTACTTACAAAGTATTTTAAATATTTAGAAGCATGTTAAAATTAGCTGTTATGCACCTAGATTTTCTTGAAAAAAAACCCAACATTGTTTCAAACTTCTACCCCAATGTATAGTATTTTAAAATACAGCTTAGCAGAAAACCACAACAGTAAACTGTTTTAACTAAACTGGGGAGTCATTTTTAGAGCTGATTATGGAAAACTTTAATCACAAAGAAATTTTATATTGGGAAAACAACACCATCAAAATAAGATGTTTAAAACAAGACTGTTGGGTTTGGTTTTTTTTCTGAAATCTGATAAAAATGTTTTTGATTTTTTTTTTACTACATTTGCTTTAACTAATAACAAACATTTTGTTTAAATCCTATCCTTAACATTTTGTCTGGGTTTTTTTTTATTGCATTGCTTTGAATCATTAACGTAATTTCAGATAAGCATGCACAAAATTACAAAACTTTTGTAATTATTTCTCTTCCCAAACTAATGCAAAACAAATCCTGACATTTATGATAGTGTAAAATTTGCTTACCAAACATCTCTACTGGCTATCATCCTCTCTCAAAGTAACCTTTTTCCTAGGATTTTGTAGAAGGACTGAACCTAGAGAGTGGCATAACATATAGATTAGAGCTATCTTGTTCACATGGTTGTAGCTGGATTTCTTTATGGATGGCTGCTCTGGAAATGCTGACATCCAACAAAATTATGTAGACTAGCCTGTTTGGTGGAATTCTCCTATCTTGAACTGCTCTGAAAAAGTATATATAACATTAAAAGTATTAAGAGTAAGCCTCTAGGGTGTAATTAATAGTATCCAACTTTAAGGATTTAAAAGTGGTATCTCTACTTTAAGGTAGAAATGTTGGTTTTCTTCCTTCTTAAGGGAAATTCTTCCTAAAGTCAGCTAATCCCATCCTGTGACACTGTGCAAGTAGCATAAATAAGATATTTAACTTCTGAAGGCTGTCAGTTAGGTGTAGACGTAGAAGTCACGGACACAGTGGGCGATCAATATGATCAAGCAAATGTCAGCTTTATTGCAGAATCAAGAAGTTATTATACCAGTCTGTGACCGTCTACACTGGGTTCTGATTGGTGCTTACACAGGTTACCAAAGGTTATTTTTACAGAGAGTAACAAAGACCAGACTACGTGCCGACCCGCAAAGCGCTATGTACGTGCTCGTCCTTGTCCGTCGGGCTGCCAGCCAGGATAACTGTGTCTTGTATCAAAATCCTGTTTTTTCCCTTACTTTCAGTGCTTAGCTTGCAAACTGCAGATCCGCTCTTCTTGTCAGGCTTTCACTTCCTTCAGGGTCGTTTCTCCCCCAACAGTCCAGGCTAACCTGGTCTGGATTGTTCAGTATGTGTCCATTGTCCGTTAGATACCAGAGAGTTAGGTTATGTGAAATTCTGTTAGAAATTTTCACTGTGTTTTTGCCTAATCCTTCTTCAGTAAGGAATTCAGACATTTTGTTTTCTTTTCAAAATACTTCAGATCACTTTTGTTTTGAAAAGTCATGTTCCTCTTTCCCCTGTAGAAGAGAATGACATATTAGAGAAATATTTGACTAATACCAAAGAGCTTTTAAAGTGAACTTAGCATGAGGCCAAGGTTTGCATCCTCACCTAAATCACAAAACCCCATCTCACTGCAGAATTCCAATATTTTAAAAATTTAGTTGGATCAAGATCTGCACAAATGTTTACTTTCTTCCTCTTAAACTGTGTCTTGCCTTACTCCTCACATGCTTTTTTCCTTATTATTCAACACATGTAAGCACAAATAAAGTCTGTTGGAAATGCAAAATGCTTCTTATTCTAAAAGCACAGAGGTGGTTAATTAACATTTGGTGCAAAGTTGCTAAAAGTTGCAAATGATGGCACTATTCACAGAGCTAAGTATGATTATCTGAGTTCCTCACCGCTTCTGCCAAATATGTGCCAACAGTTCACAGGTGTTTACTAAAAGAGCAGGTGAAAATAAAATTGTGTGTGGTTTCACTATGGCTTTCACTAAAAAGTTCTTGCCAAGTGCACCTGTACATCTGTTAGAGTGGTGATGCATGCTGCATAATTTTTTGTCATATGCTTCCTGTGGTTATGTCTAGACAGAGAAAAACTACATTTGTTATTTTAAAGTCTGCCCTTTTATAAATAGAATCCTAAAGGTATTTGGCTGGTCAGTCACTTAGGTGGAGACAGTTTTACAGTTTGACAGCTAAAGGCAAGTTGTCAGCAACAAATACTTTCAGGGAAATCTATTGAAAATGCTACTTTCTCTTGCCAAACCACTGAGAAGAACTCCACAGGAGCTATGAAAGGAGTTGCTTTCCTGCTATCAGCTAAAATTCTTGAACCACAGGGGCTAGAGCAATATCAAAACAATAGGATTTTGCTATAGCTTGATTGGTCCATACGTGTTCTGCCTGGTATGCTCTGCAGAAGACAGGATAGGCTATATGGTTTAGTGACCTGCATAACAGACCCTATTGTAATGCTTAAACTATGAATGATGTGACCTGCCGCTTCTCAGTGACAGCAGACAAATTAATGACAAGCTGACACAGTATTTAAACTATCTAAAGTGGTTAAAGAATATCTTTGCTGGGAAAAATGTTACTGATTGCTAAAGAAGCTGACCTATACCGAGAAAGGAAACAAATGGTCATGGTTTTAACTTGAAGGTAGGTGTTGTATGAAGTCTTTATTCACTTGTCTGAGTATCATGGGTTGCAAATTAAGCTATCTAGAATGAGCAGAAACAGTATACTCACAGGGGAGTTTATTTTTGTTTGCTTGTGGTTTTTGTTTGCTTTTACAGGGGTAGATATGTTTGCATATCTAGATGTGCTTACCTCTAGAATAATAGCAGTGAAAGATTTTTTTTCTCAGATTTTATACTTCATTGCCATATTTGGAGAAGGAAGTAGATTTGTGTCATCTTAGTAGCCAAAGTAGAGGCCTGTTACACTCAGGAAGCAGAACAGACTGCAAACTAAGCAAAGCATAAATAATGTTTACTTGCCCTGAACCCAGAAATAAGCACACCAAACCAGCATTTCCAGCAGCAGTGCATTGATATAGCAGTAGCATAGTTAAACCTAACTATTTAAATAACACATAATGGCAAAGAAGCAGAATGAAACTTGTGGTATAATTGCTCAAAAGGAGAACTGGAAAACATGTAAAAGCAGTAAAATCTGCAAGACAAAAACAAAGGGTGCAGAAGAAGTAGGAAAGACCTGAAAAATTCTGAATCACTCTTAGTCTCCAAAATAAGCTGAACTATGTTAGGAGAAGATAAGATCCCTCCCTTTCTTTTGGGGAAGGAGCCAGGAGCATAAAAAAACAGTGATAAGAAGAATGATGGGGAAGAGAGTTTGGTCATTTCAGTTCTTTTTTTTTTCTTCTCAGAGAACTCTTAAATCTGGCCAATTTGCATCTGGTGACTAAGAATATGGCAGGGTCCATAGCCATCAGCAGTAACTACACAGCATCTGCTCCATGCTACTGTGTACTCTCAGCTGATGTAGGATATGATCATTAAAGAATGACTGCTTCAGATAGTGATAACAATTGGTAATGGGTGATGCCTATTGTCAACATTAGTCCAGAAGTGGTTTTTTGAAGTTGGAAACTGGACTGAATTATCAGTTGCCTAGACATTCCCATCACAGTGAACTCTAATTCCCTAACTGATATATATCCATATTCAGTTGCAACATGTCTTGATGACTAACAGATAAACATTAGTATTTGAAAAGACTGCCCTTGTCTTTTATATTCAGTGGAGAAAAATGCATCCTTAGGGGGAATTTAGTCTGATCTATTTAGTTACCTACCTAGCTTTATAGATAAATTGTCCTATGGAGTGCAAATCTCACCCCACTCAATATAAAAGGCAGACTAGAATAATTATTTCTCCATTTTTTTAAAATTTACCACTCTATCTTCCAACACAAGTACCAAATACAGTATGTAAGAGAACAGGATCTTCTGAGTTTCAGCTCACTTCTAACTGCTGTGGGGAAAGATGACCTTCCTCAGAGACAATAGGTGACATTTAGCTTTTTTTTAAAGTTGTAGAGACAAAGATACCAACTGGTTTCCAGCAACTGGCAGAAAAAGTAGGACAGAATTTTTGCCTGGAGTGAATCTAACTTTCTTTGCCTCCTGGCTGTTGGAAGCTCACTACACCTGGCATGTGCTCTGCAAATAAACTGCCTCCCTGCTGCCAGTCCTTTCGACCCAACAACTGGGCTTGAAAAAAGATAATCTAGAATGCATTTCTACGAGTCATAGGATGAAAGTGGTGAACTGAACACTAAGATGTACTGTTATGGAAGTAGGAAGGCAGCAAAGTGAAAACAAGCTGGGTACATAAGATGACTTTCAGGAAGTTGAGTGAAAGTGCTGTTTGAGGAATTTCAGAAAGTAACTTTTGAGAGGGTAAACTGAGGGGAGAAAATTTTTGCTAATTTTGCAAGAGACTAGCAGAAACTGGGAACAGGAAGAAAAAGTGCTGAAAAGACAGATTTTGATGTAGGAAAACTGAAACAAAATAATCTTCCTCAAATATTTCTTTTTCTGAAGTTTATTTTCTCATGTATTATTAGTTTGTCTTTCCTTTGAAATGCAAATGATTTTCCAAATTTGCAGAGTCATACTTTTATTAGGTGCACTTGAAAAGTTTAAATGGTGTTTCAACTTCAGTTACAGTTTATGCTTTCATTACAACTTTTCCAAATTTTTCTTTGCTGTATATAGCTGAAACAATAGATTAAGGAGTACTAGTAACAATAACTGCTTAATGAAATTATATGGCATGTGTCTAAATGCTCAGTTATTCCTGCTAATATACTTAAACAAAAGAAGAACACTTTTTAGGGAAAACAAACAAACAAACAAACAAAAACCCAACAAAAAAAGCACCCCAAAAAAAAAACTTTCCTTTTTTTCTGGTGCATCTGACACCATTTGTGGCTTGAGTCAAGTGTCCTGTAAGTGGACAGGCATTACATGCTTAATATTCTTTCCAGTACATGTTAATATCAAGGTTGTCAAATAGTTCAAAAATAAAACATGACATCTTAATGAAAACTAAAAGCTGCCACTTGTAATGCAAAATGCGTTGACAGAAAATACCCTACAACCATACAGTCTCTATTTAGCACTAAAGTGTATATGGAATTTGCTGAGCAATGCATTTTATTTTGGTAGCTATTCATTCAACATAGAATACTCTACAAAGCCCTTTGTTGAAAAAAGTTATAAAATTGTGAGTGCTCTTTTTGTAAACCACTATATCTGAAATGCCTTCCCACAGATGATAGTTTATTTTTCCTTTAAATGTGCTGAACTATTGAATTCAATGTAGCTAAATTAATAAGACTTCAAATACTGCTTTCCAGTCTTAAATATTTTAAGTCTCAATAGATGAAAAAATCAGTTCAGCAAATGTGAATACCTTGATGTAACACAGTTTAGAGTGACCTGCTTTTATTTGGCTGTAACAAACAACCAGAGCTCTCACCTTCTTGGTGGGATTGGTTGAATGTAGGTTGGATTAGAGAGGCAGAGAGGGAGCATGACAGTGTCTGAAACACTGGAATTCAAATGGCTTCAGAATATATATTCCATTTATCTTCCACTTCAATAAGGGCACGTACAAGCACTGACCTTTCAGAGTTTTCAGTCAAAGGTCCCACCAGGTGTATTTACACTGCCAAATAATAAAAGGCCAGAAACAACTCAGAGGATGAGGTGCCTGTTCATCCACACTCTTTAACCATTAGCTTTTTCCCTGAATATGGTTTGGACACATAGAAATAAAAACACCTCAAGGAAAGAAGTGCACAACTGGGACCAAGAGGAGAACAGGGACTGACAAAAAAGAAGAAAAGACATGGCTAGTCTTCACCAGAGCCTAAGCAGGGTCAAGAGAAGCCAGCCTGTGAAAGCTAGTCTGTGGATCAGCTAATTAACTTTAATCTCTCATTTGGCAGTTTAGACATAGGCCGTCAAACTAAGCAGATTTTCAAAGTAAGAAACATTCACAGGAGTATTGATGGCAGGACTGCAACCTTGTAGTGCACTGTTCAATACAGGAAAATAATGCTTTTCCAAGAAATAAAAGAAAAAAAAAAAAGAACAGTTTTAATGGATGACTGTTGACAGTATGACAAATCAATATAAAATTGTGTAGGATGCAATCGTCCTTACTCAACTTAAATAAAAAAGAATTTTCCTAAAAATTGAGGTATAAAAATAAGTATTTGAAGAAGGATAAAAGGGAAAAGGAATGGAAAATACAGTCAAGACCAAAATGAAATCCAGAGTTGTAACAACGACTTTCTGTATTTTTAGCAAAGAGAAATGAAAAGTGAAAAAGCTTGTAAACTTAGAAACAAGTCTTTCCTATGGATTTTTTTTTTTATTTCCTGGTTAATTTTTAAATGCTCTGTAATTATACAAATTTGTCTTTAAATAAAGCTGGTGACCAAATTAAGCTATTGATTTTATGCATGGGTAGGATTACAAAAATAACTTCACTTTTTCTTTTCTTTTTCAGCAACAGTGAAATTTTTATTTTCTGCCCAAGTCTAGCAGTGCAACCTCCCTGTTGGGGCACTGGGAGCCGCCTGCACTCAGAGGTGCAGCCAGCATACAGGGTCCCCTCCTTACGGTACAGGGTCACCCACAAGGCACGTCCTCACCGGGGAGGTGCATTGGCACAGTGTCAGGAGCAGCAGGGTGGCACTCAAAGCTGGGTCATCTGCATCTCTCAAAGTGGGGGAACCTCCATAGATGGGGAGGACATGATGGTAACCCCCATGGCCAAGGGGATGGCATTTGTCACTGTGTGACTGTGGGGGGTGTGTGTGCGCCTGCATGTGTGCACATGCATGCAGGGGCAGAGGATGAGAACTTCTCGGAAATAGTTCTAGAAGGATATTTAGAACTTTTAGGTGTTTACTAAGGTTTTTTTAAATATCTGCTATTGTGGTTTATCTGTTGTATTGGTTATATTGATTCTGAATATATAACATGTCATTAATTAAACAATAAACACCATGACCCTGATTTGATTGAAATCACATAGGCAGAATAGTCTACATGGAAATATGTCTACTTTGAAGGCAGCAGAACTAATTGCAAGACTTATCTCTTTGTCTAAAGTTGGCTGTAATATTGTGTGAAAATGCAAAGGGTTGCAATGTGAAAAGATGCTTGTACCAATAAAGGCAGAAGAAAAGAAACAAGTAAAGGAATTAAAAAATAATTCAAAGGATGTTCCATATTTATAGCAGCTTTGTAATGTTGTATTAGGCCTGTGTGGCGAGGTTTTGGCAGGGGAGGGGGGGAGGCAACAGGGGTGGCTTCTGTGAGAAGCTGCTAGAAGCTTCCCCCATGTCCAATAGACCCAATGCCAGCTGGCTCCAAGATTGACTCTCTGCTGGCCAAGGCCGAGCCCATTAGTGATGGTGGTAGCGCCTCTGGGATAACACATTTAAGAAGGGGGGAAAAAAAATAAACTAAGCAATTGCAGGCAGAGAGAGGAGTGAGAATATGTGAGTGAAAAAACTACTGACACCAAGGTCAGTGAAGAAGAAGGGGGAGGAAGTGCTCCAGGCATCGGAGCAGATTCCCCTGCAGCCCGTGGTGAAGACCATGATGAGGCAGGCTGACCCTCTGCAGCCCATGGAGCTTAACTGTGAAGCAGATATCTACCTGCAGCCCATGGAGGACCCCATGCCTGAAGGAGGCCACTACACAATGGAAAGCCGACGCTGGAGCAGGCTCCTGGCAGAACCTGTGGACCCGTGGAGGGAGGACCCCATCCTGGAGGTTTGCTGGCAAGACCCCATGGGCGACCCATGCTGGAGCAGTCTGTTCATGAAGAACTGCACCCCATGGAAAGGACCCACACTGGAGCAGTTCATGAAGAACTGCAGCCCATGGGAAAGACCCACACTGGAGATGTTCATGGAGGACTGTCTCGCAAAGGTGGTACCCCACACTGGAACAGGGGAACACTGTGAGGTGGAAGAAGTGGCAGAGACAACCTGTGATGAATTGACCATAATCCCATTTCCCGTATCCCTGAGCTCCTCAGCAGAGGGAGGAGGTAGAGAAAATCGGGAGTGAAGTTGAGCCCAGGAAGAAAGGAGCAGGGGGGGAAGAAGGTGTTTTAAGATTTGGTTTTATTTCTTATTATCCTACTTGGATGTTAATGGTAATAAATTATTTCCCCAAGCCAAACCTGTTTTGCCTGTGATAGTAGTTGCTGGGTAATTGACCTGTCCTTATCTCAACCCGTAAGCCTTTTGTTGTATTTTCTTTCCCCTGTCCAGCTGAGGGGGAGGAGTGATAGAGCAGCTTTGGTGGGTACCTGGTGTTCAGCCAGGGTCAACCCACCACAAATGTATTTATTGTTTAACAGATTTAAAACACACTACAATGTAACAGCTACCAGTGTCACTGAAAACATCTACTACTGTATGAGTAATAATTTATTCTTCAAACATCAGCTACTACATGCAACTTATATTTCACTAAAATACCATTGAATCTATGTTCATTAGTTGCACCATAATTTGGAATCCTATTATCGTAAGTGGAATGATCAGAGCCAAAGGTGAATTTAAAAGTAAATTTAACCATGGATTTCTCAGCTTTAACATTGTTTATAGTTAAAAAACAGCTAGTATTTGAACTTTGTTCCTTTTCACCTTATATGTTTAAGCAGAATTTAGCATGAATCGATGATCGGAGTCACTGAGCAGTACCTGCATACAACAATAATTAATAATGATTTATTTTAAAGAATACTTTGAAAATCATATCTATAGTCATTGCCCTCAATGCTTCTTAAATAAAAATATTTAATTAATATGTGCCAACAAATAAATCCTCATATCCTAATTCTAAATCTAAACTGCAGAGTAAGTGCTTACTTTCCAGATTAGCAAATTATTTTAAAAAATAATTAAGATTAAAGGCTGATGCTGTTAGTTGAACTACTTAGACCTAGGAAAGCATTTTTGTTACTTGGAACCACATTTAGGATAAATAGATACATAGATGTGTAGATAGGTAACATATATATCTATGTAGATGTGTGAAGATTTTCGTAATCTCTAAGGGGAATTATGTGCTCAGACCATTCTAAAATCACTTTAAATCCTGTGCATTTTTAGGATGTAAATTGATGTAAAAATCTGTATCTTCTCTTTTCATCTTAGACTATAGCATGAAACAGAACACTGTACTCAGAGTCCTGTGTGAGCTCCAGACAGGCTGATTTGTCCACAGAATACAGCATAACACAAAAATGATAGCCTGGGTCCTTAAAATAGAATAGCTGTGTTATCATGATGGTAGCACAGCTACTAAGCCTTGTTCTCAAAACAGTGGTGCAGTATCATGCTGAAATAGATGCTATAGATGTAGTACTTCATGTTCTGAAATTAATTCACCCAGCAGTACTTGATGCAGACACACTTTGCTTCAACTAGTCCTATCCTATTTCCCATTTCTTTCATGTTCTTTATTCTACTATCTCACACTATTGGTAATACTGCTAATGTTGTATACTGTGGAAATAAAAATAAATAAAGATGTGATAACTTGCAAACACTGTACCAATGATTCATACAGTAGTAACATAATTTCTTGTTTGTGATATTAGAATTGCTTCTCATAGCGGTGAGTCATGGAGTCAGAATAGTTATTTGTGATTTGACTCAATAAATCAGCAATGAAGATTAGGCTAAGGATGAAGCTTACATATGTTCTTCCATGTGGTGACAAAGAAATGCAGAATAATTTATAGTTAATATACAGACAAATAGATGTTGAAAAATTTTGCCTTTACCTTGTAGCCCTTTCCTAGGTAAAAATGTAATTAAAAATTAAGAAAGCTTTGTCCATATGAGAGCTGTAGCATGAGTCATAATTGCTGTAATGGCCCATTAAAATAATGAAAACTTTGGAAGCAGGACTTCTAGTTCAATATTAATAGTTTTTTGTGTTTTTTTTTTTCTCCCAGTATGCTATAGCACAAAATCATGCTCCTGCATTGTCCTTATGTGACTTCCAGTAGAGGTTTTACATCCAGTCCAATAGGAGAAGGAAAATGTTTGCCTTTTAACTGAGTGTCACCACTTCCAACTCATTTTGATATTCAACAATGTACTTTGAAAACTTTCATAGATTCTTTTTTTTTTTTTTTAATTGTAGCTCATTTCTATGCATTTCTATAGCCCAGGTCTATACTGGGCCTGGCAAAACTGCTGAAAATAGTAGGTGAGAGTTCTTTTTTACCCCTGACACTACTTATGCTTTGCCATTTTCTGTTACTATCCTTTCCTTTACAGAAAGTCATCTAGAATTTTAAATCTGCAATAAAGGTCTTAGTGTGTGATCTTACCTGTACAATGAAAAGCCAATACAGTTATGAAAGTATTTGGCACTCTTCTATTCATATTCTACCAGTATTACATCCAAAGTAAGTGTCTTGCTGCATCTCTGTTATTATCTGTTACTGTAAGACCTGAAGCTGCTCATAAATTAAATCAATCTTGAAGATTTCATAATTTATAAGTGACCAAGCAGATGAATAAACTGTCCCATCACCACTAAGGGGTCATAAAGAGATCAAGCCACCATTCCATATATTACATTATTCTTACATCAAGCAGAGTATATATGAGAGAAAAAAAAAAATTAAATGACAAATATGTAGCAAAACCAAAGAGTCAGTATTTCTATGTGTAGAAAATGAGAAAAAGTAGTTATTAAACAAATAGTTTTTTCCTAAAACATATTTCTACTTCAGTTTGAACAAAAAGAGCTAAAGTTTTCAGTTACAGAAATGAACGTGAGGGTAACAGCGTTATGGCGACTTACGCTGGCTGAAGATTTGGCTATAATAACTTCCTTTCAGGTTAGAAGTTAGAAGGATTCAATTTTCCAATTAGATGGACTGCCAAACTAACAATTTTTCAGAGGCAGAATCTAAATAATTACTTCTGTGGTTGGAATGTTCTGTGCCATGTTTCCAACAGAGGCATCTTTATTCCAGCTGTTCAAGACCAATGGAAATAACAATTAATAGTAGAAATACCTGCAAATTCTTCAAACATATTTTTGCTTACAGAATATAATAAAATCTCAGTTAAATCAATAAACTGGTTCCACAATGTGTCAAGACTTACACTCATGAAATATGTACAACATAAGAAATAACTAAAATTGAGCAAAACAGTTAATTGACTTCCCACTGGTAAGCTCTGGAACTATACAAATTCTACAAGGAAAACATCTTATTGAATGGGAACATTTTTTTAAACACAAGGGACAATGGAAAGCTAGTCACACTTTAAAACCTTCAATTATTTTTTGACTTTATTTCAAACTAACACCTATAATTGTTAACACCAATGTAAAGGTTAAAATAATTTTCAGTTTTGTGTTAGTTATTCTTACATTACGCAGACCTCTTCCTCAGAGAAAACATTCCTTTAAATCAAATCAATATATTTTGTTAAAGAAGCTTAATGAATAAAAGATAAAGATCCTAGAATTTAAACTTTCAGATCTAATTAGTTTAGTTGGCAAAAAATGCCCTATATAACAAGTTTGTGGGGTACTTTTCCCTGTGCATGGCATAGTTTAATATTAGATTTTTTCTCACAGAAACAAGCAGAAATACCTTAATAACTAACTTAATTATATATAATTCATAATGTTACTAATTTAACAGTGATTTGTGCATATTCCAGCATATTTCTACATTTTCACCTTCAATCTAAATTTCATACTTAAGGGTTACATCTGAAGCTGTTAGGTGAAGACTGAACCTTTTTTCATTAAAGTAGATTTCTGCTGGATTAACCTTCCACTTTCAAAATGTACCATTTAATCAGTACTGCTGTTTTCTTGTAATGGAAAAGAGCAAAGCATATGACTGTTGGCTTTTTATAAGCATACTGTACAAACAATAAAGTTATGTGCTTACACTGCAAAATCATGCAGCCATCGAGAAAAATACTCTACTATGAAAGAGTATATAATTATGAAAATGTGGTACTAATTTTCCAGTTCATGATACTTGAAATGGAGCAAACCCAAAATATTTCTCATGTATTTCACATATGTATTTATATGAATATCACAGAATCACAGAATCATGGAACGGTAGGGGTTGGAAGGGACCTTGAGAGATCATCTTGTCCAACCCCCCCTGCATGAGCAGGCACACCTAGAGCAGGGGGCACAGGACCGTGTCCAGGTGGGATTTGAATGTCTCCAGGGAAGGAGACTCCACAACCTCTCTGGGAAGCCTGTTCCACTGCTTTGGCACCCTCACAGGAAAGAAGATTTTCCACATATTCAGGTGGAACTTCCTGTGTTCCAACTTGTGCCCATTTCCCTGTCATCAGGCACCACTGAAAAGAGTCGAGCTCCATCCTCCTGACACATGCCCTTCAGATACTCGTAAGTATTGATAAGATCCCCTTTCAGTCTTCACTTCTCCAGGCT
>VZTV01106183.1:8810-33521 GCA_013400875.1 Anhinga rufa | reverse complement strand
AATCTGAAAGACCAAAATGAAAAAGGCAAGGCTCCCTACTTACCATTGCACAGGATGATGAGCAGCGCATAGACTGCTCTACATAGACTGCATACCAAAGACATGGCTTTTGCTGCCTCAAATCACAGAGTGGCAACAGCGTGCCTCTTCACAGGACAGACTGTGAGAGCAGAATGAAACTGCTACTGCTTTTAGAGTGATATTTCTGGAGGCAGGCTGGGGAATCCCCCAGACAGCTTATCTTTAAGTTCTGCGTCACAGGGAAAATCCCTACGTGTAGGAGCCAGTGCTCCTCCCATTAAATCTGTTAGGTCACTCCCACTTCTGCAACTGCCTGCACTGGTAGCACTTCACGTCCTTTTTTTTCTTTTTTTTTTTCCCCTCTGTGTTGATCTGAACAGAAATAAGGTTGATCGTGGGGCACTGTGGGTCAGTGTGAAGGGCATCAAAATCAACACTGAAAGAATCTCTCTCCTGAGTGACAAAATGCAGGGGAAAGGGTTTGTGAGCCACCCAAAATCCTCTCTCAACCTTCTCTCTGCCGTTCTATCGGAACAGTGTCTGTGCAAAGGTTGGCCATATGAAGCAACATTTCTGAAACCACATTTAAGCTCTCAGGTTGTAACACCACAAGGACACTGTGACTTGGGTCTAAAGGCTAAGCAGAAATTTACAGCATGGCTGAGCAATACCAACTATATTTCTGTAGTGTTGCATGTGTAACTCCCCATGTAGGCACTCATGATGTAGAAGCAGCACCTCTTCTTAGTGTATTTTGTCATTTTCAAGACATGCAGGGGCAGCTGGATTGACATAATTCTACCAGATTATATGCTGGAAAATTTCCTTGTGAAAAAAAATCAAGGGACCTCCCAGAAGAGGGATTATTTGGACATCCCCTCTAGAGATCTAAAAAAAAACCCCAAAACCTCCTTTCCTTGTGATCTGTAAGCGCTGTTTCCCCCTGGAGAATTTTTGAGGAAGTCTGAGGCTGATCACAGAAGCATTTACAAATCATGAAACTCAAAGTTGCTGACATGGAAAACCGTTCTGGCTGCTGTCTTTAGGCTACTGAGATCACAAGGGAGAGAAGCCATTTAAGAGGCCTTTTTTTTGAGTTTTGGTGGGTGAAGAGTGTATGGTCAGCCCCTTTTGTAAACCAGGCTCCTGGAAGTCACATCAGGCTGGGCACCCTAAAACCAAATCACATCTAGAAAGTTTTGTGAGGAGAAGTCAGTTTGACAAGTCCTTGGCATGCAAAAGTCCAACTCAGATGGGTAAACGCTGTGGGTGGGTAACACTTTCGGAAACTCCAATCTGTTCTGTGAGGGAAGTCAGACAGCAATTTCACTGGGGGCCTCGCTGTTGAAATAGGCTCCTTATTTTTAAAGCTTTTTGCTTCTATCTTCATTGACCGACATGGTAAATATAACAGGCTCTAAGCTTTATTTTTCTCTTAGTGTTTTCCAGTTTCAAGGGCCTCAATCCATTACTTAGAAGATAAGTACAAGTAAAATGTAAATCCCAGTAGATCTCTCTAGGGGGAGAGAAAATCCTGAACTCTCACTGCTTTCTCCTGTGTGAAATAATAGAGTCCTTGAGAAGACAGAAGTGAGGGGGGGTTGCTGAAGGAAATCTTGGAGAGAAGAGGGCTCCAGTTAATATATTGCACATCTGTTCTTCACTAAAATGATGGCTCTCCTGCCCCCATGAGTCAGTCACACATCAAGCCCACCTCCAAGAAGGGCACTCAGCTTTCACCCAAGTGCCTCTTCCTGTAAGTCCTGCAGAGCTACATATTTACCCTTCATAAACCAGTCAAGAGGCAAAAACCTTCTCTACCTCCCTTTTCATTGTGGGGAGACCCCCAGAGAGCAAACCACAGTAAGCTCCTGCCCCTGCTGTGGGTCAGCCCACAGTAATCTTTCCCAAAACGGCCTGAACCAGATGTAGTCTGGAGGGGCTGTGGCGTGCCTAAGGCTGAGGTCACAGGTTTGCCCACACAGAAGTGCACTGAAGGTAGGCATAAAGGGTCAGGCTTCTGTTTGATCTGGGAAATGTACATGCCACACACGCTTGCCAAGGTGATGTCAAACAACATTCTTCCTCAGTTAGTTAAAACACAGAAGTTAGGACTCTTAAAAACACAGCGTTTTTCCCTCTAGGACAGGCATAGCTTCAAGCAAAACAGCCCTTTTCCTCCAGAAGTATTTGCAAGCTCAGCTGCTGTTCCACAGCACACGATGTGAAGCAAGAGAGCAAGATATGAAAAACAAAAACTGAAACTCCCTTTGCTGGGGGAGGAGAAATCATTTTGCTTCTAAACTTTCCCTGGCTGGGATTTTTTCTTTAGGGAAACTTTGAACCAGGCTGTACTTTCCATCCTAACTTCTAATACCCTCTATATGGTTTCAAAGAGTGAATCTATTATATCCAGAGCCCTAGAAGCTGCTTTGAGTTTCACTCCAGTCCTGAGCAGTGGAAGCAATGGGAGCTCAGTGGGATGGGTTCAGGTGTGGGAGCAAAGAGGCAGTGATTGCCTGTCAGCCTTCTCCATGAGAAACAGATCCACATCTTTGCAGGGCCCTCAGGAACCGCAGGAGCAGCACAGTTATGTGAATAAGTGGAAGTTTATAGTCAAACACATTATTCTATGGACCTAACGAGACCTGCTTTCCTACAGGTATGTTCTATTGCTTCTTCCTCTCCTTCTCTTGCCCGTACCACTCGCTACACCAACTGTAAGCCCTCAGTCTCACTGAGCGAGAAGCACCATCTGCTTTGGTGAGTCCAGAGCCACACGTGATGACTGACATTAGCAAGCAACGTGTAAAACAGCTGCGTTCTGCCTACCTTTCCCTTAGCAAGGGCACTCGTTTGGATCTCCGTCTTTGACCCAGCTGCTGATTTTCATTAATTTCATAGGCACTTAATTCTCTTTGAGCCCCAATCCCTCTGTCAGTTTGATAGAAAGCAGGTTCAGAACATACTGGCTGATAGACAGCCAGATGGCATGATCACAGAAATTTCATTCTCTGTGGGAAATGAGGCTAGAAGCACAAGGATGTGGGATGGATTCATGGGATAAGGTTAAAAAGTCAAGACTCTGTACTTTTTTCAGTGTTGATAGAGCCTTGAGAACGCTGTTCGTGGAAGTGTATCCTTTTTCCTTGAACCAGGTAGGTACTGGCTCCCTCAGATACTCAGGTAGTTGGTTTTTCTTATTTTGTATTCCAGTGTATGGCTGCAAAAGATATGTAAGATCCCTTCTTATTTCATGTATTTGCCCCTGTGTGTTTAGCGTTCATCGGGAAGCACAGAGTTTAAAAAAAACAACCAAAACCTTAGGTCTCTACACAGAGAACAGAGCTCTCCACAATGAAGAATCAAAGGTTAAGACAGAGGTTTCAAAACAGTATTTAGCATTTCTGGCAAGGCACAGATTTTTCTGTATTGAGATATGATTATCAAATAGCCATTGTTCCACTGCGTTTAGGTCCATGCTTTAAATAAGGTCCACCCATGTGCCTCATGTCTATTGTGAAGCCACTGGCGAAGGGGCGGGGAGTTGTTTATGTATTTTTATTATTATTAATCTCCTGTGCAGCCATAAAAACTGCTTCAGTTCAACTGCCAAAACCAGGAAGGCTTTTGTTTTATGTTTTATTAGACAACCGTTTTTTAAATAACATACTGTGTGTAATGTGGCAC
Source organism: Anhinga rufa (assembly GCA_013400875.1). Lineage (NCBI taxonomy): Eukaryota > Metazoa > Chordata > Aves > Suliformes > Anhingidae > Anhinga > Anhinga rufa. The sequence goes on along the minus strand of VZTV01106183.1, from coordinate 29,810 downwards.
TGTCAGCCAAAGGAGCAGTGGCAGAAGAATCCACAGCCACATATGCAGAGTAGTCATGTATTTTGAGGGGCCCAGAAGAGCTGCAATTACAGCGTTTACTTTCCTGTCATGTTAAGATCTTGACGCTCACCACACCAACAATTAAAAGCAACTGAGAGTTTCCAGATTGCAGCTAATGAGAGGTATGTAGATCACTCACAAACTGGAGTTAGGGAAGTTTAAGGACAAAGCTTCTCTGCTGCTTCATGACAGATGTTGGGTCAGGGTCTGCCTTTGCTGTTTAAACAGTGGCAATCCAGCAATACTGAGAAATCAAAACACTGGAATTGTGACCTGCTGGACGACGCAGAGCTTTGTGCTACAGACCGTCTCCTGCTGCCAGCTCAATAAGTAACACCCAATTAATTATACACAAGCAGCCACACCTCTGAAACACCTGGACTTTGGAGTGAAGCATCTGATAAGTGCCAGCCCTGTTTGTCAAAGTAGTGATTAAGCATAGTCACTTAGAAATTGAAATGTGACCCAAAATACAGACTCAAAATGGAGGTATCCAAAATGAGAAGCTGATTTAGAAACTGTTGGCCTGGGAGTTTAGGAATTGCCTTTAAGCAAACAGGAGCAAGAGCTTATCCCATATCTATACGTGCGACTTGTAAGAATCAGAATAAGGCTGCACTGAAGCTCCATCTAGTCCAGAATCTTGTCTCCAAGAGCAGGCAGTGAGCTGTCGGGTAGCCAAGCAGGCCAAGGTGCTGCATTCAAACTGCAGCATCCACTGAAGGCGCACACTGAAATCTCATTTTTAACAGGTCCCTGGCTCCTCTTTTATCATCAGCATGCTAGATGGTACTGGCATCACCAGGACTAGGGATATCTTGGACCACCGTATGCAGATTTTGGTGGACTCTCCATTGCTCACCTCCATGTGTCCATGCTGTCTTCCCCAGGTTATTGCCTGCTGTCTCTACTGAATTCTGCAACAGTAGTCCCCACAGTCCTAGCCTTGCAGAGCTCCTTGGACCTTGCATCTCCTTACCACACCCAGCCAGGCACTGTTTTAGTAGAGATATAACATTCAGCTGCTCTGCCCCCAAATCATGCTGTGGAAATACTTACTCCTCCTGGTGCTCCACTCCCTTTTTTCTTGCCTGTACATCCTCCCTAGACACACATGCTATGAGACTTCTTACACTGGAAGAGAATGAAGGATCCCAGTAGGTCACCTTGTGCTCCTAGCTGATGCCAGGGCCCACCAGGGATGTAAGTCAGGAAATCCTCTTGGGAGCAGCCTGTGCTAACAGCAGGTCTCACAGGGTGCCCTGACCGTTGTGTGCCATCCGGGGATGTGACCATGCACACAGACCAACTGTGCCAAGCTGCGGTCCCTCTCCTGGTGCCTCCAAAACCTCTTGTTGTGAGGTGGGTTTTTTTATACCTTCCCCATCTGAGGTCCTACTGAGTCATGGGACTTCCTGATCAACTTCCCCCACCATCCCCAGCAGCAGAAAGAGGAAGCCTGGTGACAGGGTCCTGGTGACTGCGGGGCCTATATCCATTCCCTTTTCCTCTCAGGTCTCCCAGCACGGGAGCAGTGGTCACTGTCCACTGACTCCTCAGATGCCTTCAGGGTGGTTCCCTATCTGTACATTCCTGACCCTTTGACCTTGGTCTTCCTCTCTTCTCTCCTTTGTTGTGTCCCATGATCATTTAGCTTTCCCCAGGTCTTTCAAAGAGCACAAGATCAGTGCAAGCATATACTGACACTTGAACAGAATACTTGTCTAGCTTGAAAAGAGTTAAGGCAACTCGCCCTTACTATGTGCAATAACTTTGGTCCTTCACCAAATTGTCTTCTCACCATATGCCCTCTTTTCCAGTTCATTTATAAATAGGTTAAACAGCAGGAGCCCAGGAACAAAACCCCCTCAGACGTTACTGGAGACCTCCCTTAAATGTGAACGCTGGCCATTTACCCTCCTTTTTTAATAGGTTATTCACATGAAGACTTCTTCTCTTGTCCCATGGCGTCTTAATTTCTTTCAGAGCTTCTGCTGACGGACCTTTATGTCTTTGGAAATTGTTGCTGGGATTCTATATGGCTGACCTTGTTGTGGTTTTCATTTAATTTGCCAGAGTTTACGATCCTTTCTATTTTCCATTCTTGGACACAACTTCTATTTTCTGAAGAAAGTCTTCTGCTTCTAATAAATTCCTTTATCCTGCTGTTAGCCATGTCAGCTTTCCTTTTGGTCTTTCCAAAGTCTTTGTCCATACACAGAGGCTTAGAGCAAATGTACTCCTACACATTATGTTTAAATAGTCACCATGCAAACATTTTAGCCCTCAGGCATCCATTTTAGTTTCTTCTTAACAAGGTTCCTTGTTCCTATGTAATTCTATTGTATTTGGGGTTTTTTTGACTTTTGTTCCCTAGGCAAGAATGTTGAGCAGGGGCATTTTGAACCAGGTTCTGCATGTTGCTCAGGGCTAATATAAAAGTTTCTTCTCCTTTTGTAGGCTCTTTCGTGCAGCAACACTATTTTCTTTTTCTGCAGCATCAGTCCCTGATGTGACATTTGCCCAATATACAGGTGGGAAATTGATATCTCCTGTTACTGTTGCATTTCTTGCCGTGTCAGCAACTCTGATCTCCCTCAGCATGTAATAGATACAGACATTTGATCTAACGCTGATATGACATATTTCTGACTTAGGCCAGGAATGTCATGCTATATTGGTTTTGAGCTGCTTGTAAACACAATTAGCTTGTTACTTCGATTTGTCACAAAGCTTTCTCTAATACATGTTACCACTTCTCTACCACTGCTGCCTCCTCTGTCTTTTTTTATACTTTGTACCCTGATTCTAGCGCATCTGATCAATTGCCTTCTTCCCACCAAGTTTCTGATGCATAGTATGAGATCATCCCTGTTTAAAGTCAGGCATTTTTGTTTCCACATCTTGTTTGTTAGACTTCTAGCATTTATAAAGAAACACCTTTTCCTTTTCTCTCTCTATACTATGGGATTCTTTTTGTTTGATTATTCTTCATTCTTCCTTTTAAAATCTCACCAAATTATTGTTATTCACTGGAGGATAAAGTTTTCCTGATTTCATGTTCTGAGTATGTGCCATCTTGAATCATGTTTTAGCACTTGTCAGCTTCTTCCTTCCTTCAATTTAAAAAAATCTCCTGAGACCTTTTTAAGTGCCATCACTGGTTTCATTTTGATTTACCTAAATCTGACTACAGACATTCTGAAAGTTTTGCCATTTTCTAAAAAAAAGTTCAAATCCTTTGTCTTCAACCATTTCCTAGCCACTTGTTGAGAATTTGTCTCTGTTTCTCCCAGTTCAGCCCTGCACATGGTACTGGAGGCATTCCAGATGAAGCTACTATGGAGGTCCTGGCCTCCAGCTTACCGTCTGACTGCGTGAATTTTGCCTCCAGAAATCCTTTCTTCCCTTTCCGAGGTCATTGCTCCATACACTGTGTCCAAAGGCTCCCTCAAGCCTTCCCCAAGAGCTTGTCCAAATATTTCACACCATCCAGCAAGCAGATATTGCATCCAGCAGTCTAATCACCATGCAGTCCTTTCTGGTATCACGAAACTGCATGGATGTATGCCTGATAGAGCATCAGTGTCCCTCTACCACTGTATCTTCCTGAAAACTGGGATGTGAAGAGTAATATCAGTGCAAAAGCACATGTGGCCTTAAGCTGTGTGATCATTTCTGCCCACCCCCAGAATAAGACTTCCAGCCACAAAGCCTTCCCCCACCTCAGCAGCATGGGGACTATATAAGCCTGGAGGTAGGACTGCTCAATGATGGTCCTAAAGAGACTGTCAGTCCATCTGTCTATTACCCTGAAATCTTTTAGTTCAGATGACATGGCCTCAAGGACTAGGATATTGGGCTAATTGCACTGGGTATGCATAGTTGTTACCTATGAACTGAGAAGATAATGATTTAGAGCGCTCAGTGGAGCAAACTGAGGACTCCTTGCCAACTCACTATTTAAATAGCCAGCTGCTGCTTTAGTTTGCTTATCATTAGGAGGGGTCTGATGGGCTCTATCCCTAGCTCCAGTCACAGATCCCTGAAGGAGGAGCCATTCAGATACCTAAAACAAGGAGACGGGCAAATCCCCATCTGGCAGATCTCCTTTTACATCACCCAGCACCTCCTGTTTGGACATGCTGTGATCCTACAGTGAGTCTTTGGTTTCTTTCTTACTCCTTGTCACTCACATCCAGAGAGGTGAAACTGAGAACACAAAGCACAGTATAGGGGATGCTGAAATAAATAGCCACTGGTAACTACATACTGTTACATTGCTTTGCCCCCAGGTGCACTTTGGATCTTCCATTTTTTTTAGACTGGAAGGACATTTTGCAAATATTTCAGTTCAACTGCCCTGAGCAGCGGCATTCAACAGGAGTCAGAAATGGTGACTTGGAAACAAGAGACCTTATACTAAAAGCGCTGTTGGGGTTGAAATATGTTAGTCTTTTTGGTTACATTTTTTATAGATATTGACATTTGGCTCCTCATTCTCCTTTAGCTTTCAAAGCAAAGATCTACCATGTGAGAGCTCCATGCTCATGGAAGACAACAAGACCCAGGAGGCAATAGCAAAACGGAGAGCAGCAACATCCAACAAGGACTGTGAAGCACCAGGTGTATGGTCGGCACTGGAACAGCAGCTTCATGGCAGGTAGCCTAGGATGGAGCCCAGCCTGCCTGGAGATGAGGGACCAGGACAGCTAGACAAAGGAGCATGCTCATCTGAGTTCCCATAAAGTCCCGTCCCTGGGAACCACTTTCTTCAAAACAATAGGATACCGGGTTCTCCCAGACCTCAGCTACCACAGCCTCCCTCAATCCTTCAGCCCAGGACTCTGCACATGAGCAAAACCTTTAGTAACCATGCTGATGCACATAAGAGATGGAAAGGGGAACCAGTGTTTCTTGAGGGGGAGGCTGAGGAAACAGGTGATGTGTGGTGGGAGGATAAGCAGTGAGAAATGGAGAAATGAAAAATAGAAAGTTTTCGCTAGAGCTGTGACAAATATAGCTCTTCTAAGTGTAATGGAACTAGACGTCAGAGTGGGCAGAGGCAACTTGGTGGCCTTTTAAAAGAGGAAGAGTGACAAATATGGGAAGATACTAAACTGAGCTATGTCCTGAGGGACCTGACTCTCAAGCTCTGGGGGTTCACACTGAGGTGATGTTAAGAAGCTACTGGTCCAAGTTGCCCACCCATTGCCACAGGTTATTGCCCCATCACTGACTTGTCAGAAATAGCAGTGTGCTAGGCATCAGACTGATATATTGACATAAACTGAGGTGACTGTGGCTAATTCAGTTCACTAGGATGTGGACTGTGGTGGCCAAGAGATGTCCTTGATCCCTATCAGGTTTGGTTGAATAGGTGAGCAGCTGAGGTCAGAAACCTCCTAAGCCATCACAGCCTAACCTGACAAGCACCAAGAATTGCCAAGAGAGGACCAGGAGAGCCTTGATACCTCTTTACCCAATTTGCTTGTCTTTAGACCTCCTTTTCTCTGCTTTTCACAAACTCCTTTGCTGCCCTAGCTTGCAGAAGGCATTGGAGAAGGTTTACAAAAGCCCTGTAAGCTTGTTCTTTTGGTCTGTTGTCTTTTCTCTAGGGAGCTGAGTGCCAGACTGAGTAGCACAGGCGGGATGTAATCCCTTGACATGGTTCAGAGAAGAGCACTGGTAGTTTTATACCATGGCTGTCAGGGTACAGTGAGGGCTTGAGAGAAATCCCGGGGTGTCAGGGCAGGGCCTGGCAGCCAGGGCCCGTCCCACCGCCCTGGCCACGGTAGCCTGGGCAGAGGCAGCCCCAGCCCCAGGCATCCGGCACCTCCATAGGGATGGGGATGGCCCCATGGCCAGGCAGGGCAGGGCTGTGGGGAGCTGAAGACTGTCCCTGCTGCAGCATCACCAGGGCAGGGATTCACAGCCCTAGGGGGTTGAAATGGGGTCCTGGTCCCTGGGCACCATGGGGGGAGCCCCAGAGCAGCTGGGGCAGGAATAGGCAGGGGTGGTGGTGCCGTCAGGGCCCTGACAATGTCATTGACCAAGACTGACACTTTTCATCATCTCTGCTCATATTAGGGAACTATAAAGAAAAACCTACTCCAGCAAATGAGCTGCAAAACTAAGCTTACTGTATTGTAATGAAAATTCACTATTGTTACCTTGGTCGTGTGTTCTGATAACCACGGTGCAAATTACTGCTGCAGAGCCAAAAAGATGTCAGCCTTACACTCTGTGCCAACTTTGCACTACTTCTGGAGATTTGGTTTAGCTCTGACTACAGCAATCCCTGCACGTGCTACGAGGAGCTGCTAATAAATGGCAAGTAGTCCCAAGAGAATCATGACTAATGGCTTCTGCTCAGTTAGATAATCAACCATTTAATAAAGGGTGAGCTTCTATCTCTTCCCCTCCATGGGGAACTTTAATGCATTATTTTTCCCTCTTTAGCCACTTATTTCCACAAAACTGGTAGGAATTTAATATTTTTTGAAACCACTCTTCCTCTATTCATCTTAGCTGAAATTGCCCAATGGATTCAAAAGTTATTAGGAATAGCTAGATGGTTGTATGGATGTTGACAGAGACAAACACAAAGCATTATTGTATTAAGAAAGCACTCAAGTTTATAGCAACACAGATTTTTAAATCATGTTGACATCCAGCAGATAGCTACTAGTATGAGGATTATGTTTCATTTCCACACAAATCTGCCTCACTAACAGCCTGAGAAGCTAAAGGAGCTCAGAAAGAAGTGGCCATTGCTTAGTCTTCATGCCTTGATGGTCTTCTCTGGGAAGGAGTGATTGCACAGGCAGGACTTGGCAGGAGGGCTTGCATAAAGACTCTTCAGAGACTGAGAGTTTTGTTTTGCACATCCGATTCTAGATCTTTCAAAGCTGCAGTTATCAATCATCTTTCTCCCCTCCAACATTTTATATATTAAACCCCCTCTCGCTCTTTCCACTTCCCATGTTAGCTTTTCCCTTCTTTTACCTTGAGACTTGAAGGAGCAGAGGTTGCTGCTCTTAGTGATGCTGTGCTTCGCAGTAGCTAAAAAGCCTTATTGCTTTGTGTGGGTATTTGTTTCTCAGGGAAATTCGAGCTTTAGATATAAACATTTGTGAGTAATTTCTCCCTAGGACTATTCAAAATATGAGATCTACATTTTATATTGATTTGAGCTTTCATTTACTTGTTCATGTATTTTTGAAAAAGAACAGATGCTGCTTGAATGTTTCCTGTGAGGCAGATTAAACACACTCTAGAGAGCACACCTGAGCCAAAGGTCAATCTTTCTCAGCAAGCCAGAGAGCGGCAAACTGCTCCATGGTTTCCCAGTTTTGGTAATGAAGGCTTATAAAGGAGACTGTAAATAAATTATTTTAATTCATTTTTATTTAAACTTTTACAAACTACTGAAATATATGTTTTGAAAATGTTTGCTTTAGTGGCCTGCAGAGGATAGCATCTGGTTTTCTACCTACAATATTATTTAATTCAGAAAATTCCAAGTCTCTCAATAAATGGGTCTGAGAGCTTTCACTGCAGAATTACAAGTTGAGTGTTTTCACTACGAGCCATGCCTACAGTTCTGCCCTTCTGAGAAGTATATTTCTCACAAGACTTAAGCTACTTTCCAAATAAGTCTGAAATGGTCATATCTGTGGGCCACTGTACTTTTATTGTATAGCATCTCATTAACTAATCTCACTGCCTTTGGCTTTAAAATTAAGGTGTTCATGCCCAGGACAAGCACTCTTCCATGGGAGGCTTGGTTACCTCAGAGTTGTGCCAATTATGTCAGGGAAAAATCACCTCTTCAAATCTCTCCATGCTGGCCCTAAGCAGAGTAGTAAAAACAGGTGGTGAAATAAAAGCTGTGATCCGTCACCATGTATAGCTAGGAGGAGTTACTGAAAAGCTCTTTGTGTTCCCTCCTTACCCTCTGAATCAGTCTGGGTATTACAGCTTAGTCTATGTCAAAAGCAGAAGAGAAATCAATGTTGCATGAGTGTTCCAAATGTCAAAGCCACCCAAACAAGCAGTGGATGTGTCATTTGTTTGTGATGATCTCTACTTATTATTCTGTAAACTGTATCTTAAGCTAAAACTCTAGTTTGTTCATTTTCAGAAAGGGACTGGGCAGTTTTTGAGGGGATGAAGGGAAAAGTAACACTTTTTTTCAGGAAGGGCTTTTTATTGCTATTCATCCAAAGACAGAGCAACTGTAGGCTGGTCAGTTTGAGTGATTTTCTTAAATGAAGATGGGAAATAACAAGTTACAGGAAGCCTGGCCATGTTTCCAAGAGAGACCAGAGCATTTGTCTCCTATCTATCTAAAGTGGCCAACCGAAATGGCAACTTCCCTCAGCAAAAAAAAAAAAGCAGATTTATACGAATTTAAAAATACCACAAACATTTCAGTACAGAGCTGCATGTGCCATGGAGACCGAGACATTTCCTACTGACAGTGGCAGCAGAATGTTTATATTATAAATTATTCTTCATGGCTCTGAATGATAAATGTCAAAAACAAGTGATCCTAGAGGGAAATCTATTCTAGCAGAATTCTAAATGTGGTCTGAAAAGCATATTCAGCCTGAAGAAATAGATGGAACTGATATTTTTCAGAAGCCCTTGGTTTTCTCCTTTCATCTACAGTTTCTACATACAGATCTGTAATATTTTTCCCATGCATTCAGAAGATCTGAATTTCTCCCGAGATGACTTCCTAACTTTTTCAGCCACCACTTCACCCTTGTTACTTATCTGTCCTTATATTTTACCTTTCTAAAGTTTTGAATCAGGGAGTTATCTTTGTGAAATGTCTGGTCAAGCAGTTACAGATTAAAAAAGCTCATGTTTGGGGCTCTTTATCTGGTAGAGATGGGAGGTGAGAGGGACCAGGCAGTCAGTGAAAAGGGCCTAAGTATTTTTAATCCCCTTTACTCTCCCTTATTCTCTGCCTTAGGAATGGTTGCACCTCAGAATAAGTATTACAAAGAAAATTGTTTCTTTCTTTTCTGAAGATTTCACTAGTTGTAGTTGCTCTAGGATTCCCCAAGATGGGAATAAATAATTTCTAAATTTTTAATAAAAATTGATGCAAGAGAGAGAGCAGTGAGAACAATATTGGGATCTTAGTCTAAATTCCATTCAGCTTGTTTTTCAGTTACTCTGGGTATAAAACATGGACAAATACAGAAGTGGATTAACTGATTTTGTTTCAGGAGTAAGTGTTTTATTGGACAAGTGGATACCCCACCTACACAAAAGAAGAGTTGTGAATCTGCACCAGTTGCTGAATCTTCACTGGGATTTTATTTTCCACCAGTTTTCCTTTTCACATTTCATTTCCTTCCTGGCCCTGTGTGCCATGTATCCAAATCTCTGTGACCAAAACCAACAATATGTCAGCTGTGTGGTTCGAAGAAAGAAAAGGTGGAGGTGGGAGCCCTAGGAGCAGATTACCCACCAGCAAAGCACCCCAGCAGCCACACACTTAGCCTTGGCACTGCGCCGCACGCACCTGCCGCTCCTGAGTTAGTTGGTTTAGTTGAAGAGGCCAGAGCTGCGCTTCCAAAGGTCAAGATCACTGATGGGTGCAAGCGGTCTCTCTGCAGACCCTAATGAAAGTAAGGCTTGGGTTTTTTTGTAGTGGAAAAACCGGCGCTAAGCGACAAGGTGAGAAATATCTGGGTATGTTGGAGGATTCCTTTTTCTTTAAGTGGAGGGGGGAAAAGGCATGAAGAATTTCTATTTTGATGAACTGACTCTAGGTGGCAACAACACGCTGCGTAGCCTCACCAGAGGCTAGTCAGGCAAAGATTATTTAATGCTGCTTACACAGAGGCAAAAAAAAATGATAGCATGTTCAGTACTGCTTCTAGAAAATTTTCCAGCTGATTGCACCAGCACCAGCTGCGCATTGCTAGAAACATTTCCAGATTCTGTCAGTTTTCATTGTAATAGAGGACCTGGTTTTCAACACATATTTTGAATAAGATGCTGCATGTTTCATTTTGTAGGCATAATACTGCAGGTGTGAGAGGAAAATTAGCAAACTATTCTCTTTTGGTTATCCTGCTTGGATGGGCAACCTCCGGAAGCGCGTTTATAATCCTGATTTGTAATGATGCCCCTAGAAGTGCACAGATGGGTATGTACAATTGCAGTTCTGTAGCATTCACCAACGATGCTCTTGAAATGCTACTTCATCACCTCGTCAAAAAAAGCCACACAGATACCTACGAAATGCTTGCCACATCTTCTGTGTAAAACACTGTATAATCTGCCAAGAGATTTGTAATGCCCTATTTCATTCCCTCTTCACTACATATCCAGCTTCCTGGGCTTAGCAGTAGATAAGCAAACACCTGCACAATATAAAAATGTTTACAAGTATGTTTTTGCATTTCTCTCAAAAGCCAGTTTTACTGTTAACTACACTGACCTTTGAAATATTTAAATCTGTTACTGATGTATTCATAGGCATAGGGAGAGAGCAGAGAGAAAAGTACTAGTTTTAATTACCTGTTGCAGCAAAGAACTCTGATTGTAACCATCCTATATACTAAAAATGACCACAGAAAATCTTTCAAGTATGATGACATCATGTCTGTAGCAAGGCCAAAGTGTCTGATGACATCTACAGGATATGATAAACTGCTTTATTACTCTGTCAAAGGGACAAAGCTGTGAAACCCTGTGATTAAATCAGCTGGTTTGTGTAATTGACCCATTCACCTGCATGTTGTCGACTGATCTCCTCTGGGGCTACTTCCAGTATTTCAAACCTCTAAGCTGCTTTCAAAGAGAAGAACTGTCCTTTTAAAATGTAAAAATGTACCACCTGAAAGCAATTTCTTCCTTTCCACACCAAAGTGTGGGATTTCCCTTTAAATGTTACTGAATCAGGTTTCCAGATTTACAGTATTCTAGATCAATATCTTATAATCCTCTCTAAACCTGGTAGACAGATTTTTTAAAATAAATATGTATAAATGAATCAGGATTTATTCCTACTAAGAATATATAAACCTATCTGGGATGAGAGTGCCCTAAAAAGGAAAAACAGAACCCTTTAAGGTACTTTATGTCAAAGTACTTTGTGTAACATTTATTTTTATTACCTTCTCTTCCTCTCAATTAAGCAGTAGTTTTACTATACATTTTTCAAAAAGTGGGGACATGAAGGCAAAAGTACTGGAAATGGAGTTGGAAAAATTGGTTATATCTATGACATATTGACCAAATATATATCATAACAGATTGGTTTTCAAGTCTCCTTGTGTTAAAAAGGCACAGAGATCCTTCTCAACTTGCCTCCAGCACAGCTTGAGGACGCTCTTGATGAGGTGATGAAGTAGCATTTCAAGAGCATCGTTGGTGAATGCTACAGAACTGCAATTGTAATGTAACATTATCATGTTATACGTACCATAACACCTGTCCCGTACTATCTGCGGTAACCCTCGAATGCAAAAAGTGACACTTTCATTGCAACCACTGTGGCTATTTTCGGGAATCATTCACCTTGTGGCATCTGAGGTAGACAGGGCTTCCCACATCTGTTTGTCTCCCCACAGCCATCCCGTGTGTCACCTCTGCTTTCAGATGCGAGTAGCCCTCATTTCCCTCATAGGCCCTGCATGCTCATAATTTTCTTTCTGCTTCCCATACAAGGTGTCCCATTCTCCCCATTCTCACGCCAGAGTAGGCTCATCTCGCACTCCTTAGAGGTGTTATTTTCACGCCACATTCCACATCTTTTCCCAAAAAGCTTAGCCTACACTAATAGTCTCTGCACTGGTTTTTCACCCAGTCAGGCTTCTCCCATCAGGCTGCTACCTGGTTCTGTTCCCTTCCTGCCCTCTCCATACCAATGCTTCTGTTGATGCTTTCACACACTGCTTAAGCTGTGGTTTTCTTTCTCCTTCATGCCAGATTTGGGTTGCACTGCAGGACTCCATACTAGAAATCCACATTTCCTCCATGCCAGAAGCTTTGTGTGCCCCTTCTAATTTTTGTCCCTCCTCCTATTTCTTACTCCTTTATCTTCTTTTCTTCCTCTTTCAAGGTGTCAATATTTTGAACACAACTGGGTTATAGGGCCAAAATAAAATAAGTAATGTATTGAGACTAACATGTCTTTCTGCCATCAACTAGCCCTTTGATCAACAGGAGTTTAGCAAGTGCATTGTAAATGCTAGCTGTCCCTACTGCAAATGTAGGGAAACGCGTTGCTTGCTGAGAGCCCACTAGGTTTCCAGATACAGCTGGGTAGGACGTATGCTAGTAGCTCACGGCAGTCTTACCCACTATTGACACGGGCAAAATCAGTGTGACTACAGGCAGTGAGAATTAAAGTTGTAGGGACCGATAGCTGCTAAATTCTTTACCTCTTTAGTATAAAACTCTGTAGGGGTCCCCTTTGGGTATCCCTCCACCCTAGTTTCCATCCACATCAATGAAGTTTTTCCTACTGATGACTGAAATGTTCCCTGAAACTTCTGAATCGGTCCAGTAATCAAAAGCTACCACATCACACCTAAGCTTAAAGTGCCATGAAGTTGTAAAAAATAGCCTTGCCAGTTCAGCCAGCTGTTGAAACATGGAAACCGTAAGTGCCATGTTAGATGCCAAGTTATGTTTTAAGATGAAGCATCATGTAATAAAAATAGTTTTCAGAACATTGTTATTTGTTTTGTTTTGATTTTTTTTTTCTCAGATAGGGTCAGACATTACTTTGTATACATTAAAGTATCTTATTTTCTAGATGAAACTGTCCCGTGTTTGCAATGAAACAGTGTCACTGTTTGGGTGCATATGACATGTCATTCTCTACAGTACTACCAGCAGTTCCAGGTTCCGGGGAAACAATACAACATTCAAAACAAAACCAAATGTCCATGTGTCCCATAAGTGTAGATTCCATACTTTTGACCCACCTAAAGGAAGTCACTCCACTCCCTCTTTATACTCAAGATCTGTATCCATTTCAAAATAAGTTTTGTTCGGCAGAATAGTTATCTCATTTTCAGGAGCACTACCTTCTACTAGGTTTACCCAAATTTTATTTGGCAGAGCATCACCTTCATGGAATAGAACAGCTGTCGGTGGCAATGGCCCAAACTCCAGAAGGAGATATCTGGCTGTTTGCACGTGATTCTCTTTCAAGCAGCTACCCTGTATTTCCTTCCCTATTACAAGTCTCCACTGTGATTTACAATTCTAAATACAACCCTCGTTATTACAAATGAGTTGGAGAGTAAAGCCTCTCTATAGTCAATCTGTACTGTACTCTCCCCACAAGCTGTAGAAGAGTGAAGACCTAAACCAACCTTAGTAGACTTTTATTGATTACACAGATGAAAAGAGATTTTATGTTTTGTGCTTATCAGGTAAATCTGGAAATGATGAAAAGTGGAGTAAAGGAAGACTCCAAATTAAATGTAGACCGTACCAGCTGACTTTATTCATTGATATATAATATTTCAAAACTGTGGGATTTCTTTCCTAACCAAAGCCTACCTTTCTGAAACTTTTTCCTTGCCCTCAAATTCACTTCAAATCCCAAAATCTCTTCAAAGATTTTGTTCTGTGTTCACTTTTCACTTTGGTTCTCCCACTGACTTTTACTATAAGACAATTTAAGATTTTTTTTCCACAAGGCAAGCAACTTTTAATATGTATATGCAAAAGTGGTTTAGGACAGTAAACATTAATTAATGACAAGTCATTAATTCAGATATTGAAATTACTATTGGGGCTTACAGATCTTAGTGATGCAGGAACAGTTATTCAAGATTATTCTGCCTGCAGTGGCCTTCTAACTATATGCATGATTAACTCCTTTATGTGCAGTTAACCAATGAACAAGAAAAGAATAAATACAAAGTAAAGAGGAAGTTGACAGGAAAAGCTATAGTGTCTTTCTTTAGCTTATCGGGTTTAGTTTTTTAAACCTAAAAGCTGCTGAGTTTGGTTTTCTTGGTTTCATTTTTTTAAACCTTAAGAAGCAGCAAGCTGTGATTAGACAGGCATTAGGGCTTCTGATATTCTTTCACAATGTAATTAACATTACCCTACCAACTCCTTTGTATCACACAGAATATGTATTTGCTCTGGGCACTAGTATACCTCAAGAAAACTAAGATGCTACCACGTAATGTGAATTCTACCAATTTCATGCCACTGATAGACACAGAATCACATCCCAGGGAAAGCTGAGCTCCCATTGGATTGGTATTCTCTTCCTTACTGTTGTTTGGCTTTAAAAAAAACCCAAACAAACAAACCAAAACAAACAAAAATATTATATAGCGTTGATGGAAAAATGACTACTGAAATGCAATTGTTACACTTTTCTGCAGTTGCTTTAGCTGCGCCATCATGTTCTGTGATGTCGCTGGGAAATGCAAATGGAAACAGCCAGTCTAAGAGCAGTCTAAGCTGTGAGCCCATAATTTTTATATTTTTTTTTAAATAATGAGGTGAGAAAAGATGGGCACATTTTGAGTCTGTTAAAGTGTAGTACAGGCTGGTCAATCTTCTTGAAAAATCCCAGGTTGGTTTAATGCGCAAATAGCACGGAAATCGGTGATTGCTGTGAACTGAACAGATAGCTCCAGCCTGAGGACTTGTTTGGATGACATAGCTTATAAGAGAGTAAGGCGGTAATAGGTGCAGTAGTGCTCTGCAGTACTGGCATCATAATTCACCATCAAATTTAAGCATGATTCAGGTCTATATATAAGTAATGGCTGTGTGAGGTATAAGTAGTTTTCAGTTGGCTGAACATCTTGGGATATGTGTGGTCTTGTCACATTATTATCTTTCCCGAGATGTATGAAGTCCCTACTTTTTTTGCCAGGCACATTTAGTATGTTGTACTGAATTCCCACTATGAAAAATGTATGTGTATATATATATAATATATATAAAACTGTATGAAAAATGTATATATAAAATGGGTTAATCTAATTTATTATGGCCAAAAGTAATAATAAAAAATTTAAAAATATATCCTAATGTATCCTTTAAGATTTTGGAGTTTTGTATGACTAATGACTGGAAGGCTTGAGGTGAAAATTTCAAAAGTGACTCACTGACTGGGGATCGTGACATAATAAAAGAATAGAAATAGCCTGCCTCCAAAGTACCTAGCTTGCATTGGTTTTCACCTAGAAAGTGTGCATCTATTTGAAGAAGCATTAATGGTCACATAATTAACCTAACCCTGAGCTGGAATAAGTATGAACCACATAGCAGGTTACTCGTGTCAGTAGTGGAAAGCTTTTCAGACAGGAATCAGCTGGTGCTTGGCAGGACTATTTAGAGCACCATACAAATACAGGACTATGCCTGTCACGTGGATGTGTCTTTAGATACCCGAGTCCCTAAAGGCCAGATTTGCAAATGAGTTTTAAAAGAACAGTTTGCAGGTTCCCAACAATGTAGACCTTGGTGATCTGTGGAAAGAGAAACACCCAGTGCTGTGCAATTGGAGAGGATGTTCACTCAGGCACAAATGGGTGTCTAGGTCGGGGGGCGGGCTAGTCCCTCCTGGGTGGGAAAGTGAATCTGCATATCAGATGAGAACCAATATAATCTGTTGTCGTATCTTCTCCCCCTAATCATCACCAGCAGACACTCCCGAAGAAGTTCCCAGAAATTCAATAATTTGCCCAAAGAGGCATTTCTGTTAACGGTCCTTTCCCTCCCGCTCATTCTACCTCCAGCTTAATTACAGGCTTATGCATTGAAATATAAAGGTTTCAATTCCTTTACATGTTTTATACAATCTAATCCTTTCTTTAAATTTTATCTCATGTAACAGTGAATGCTTTCACTCTAATAGCTAATATTTCCTTTCACCACATTCAAATATGTATCTTTTTAATTCCACTGGATGAGTTCTTGTTCCTAAATGATGAAAAAAAGGCAACTAGAAATGCAGGATTTATCTTCTTTTGCCATTTGCTATTTTTTGTAGAGCTCTATCGTGTCCTTTCTTCGTGCCATCCCTAAACAGGTCTCATGTTTTCTACTTCTCCAGACACAAATTTTTTTCTCTCAGCCTCTAATCATTTTCATTGCCTGTCTCCAGATGCTCTTTGTATCTGCTCTATTTTGCAGTCAAGTTCCCAGAACTGAACAAAGTATTCAAGATGTAGCAAATAACCAGTCTGTGGGAATTACAGTATTTCCAGTCTGATTTTTTCTTTCCCACTAGCATTTTGTTCAGCACTGCTGTCCACTGAGCTCTCCACAGTAATGCCAGGGTCTTTTTTTCTAAGCAGTTGCACTCAATAAGGATCCCAGTAGGCTGTGTGACTAACATAAAATACTCCATCCCGAGTTATGCTTTCCTAGCATTAAATCCCACTGTGGTGTTTATTCAGCTACTTAGGCTAGGCTTCTCTTCACTGTCTCTTAGGCTTTTCTTCAGTAAGCAAAATTAAATAATGGTGTGCGTTCTGTATGTTGCCACATCATTTTACCCTTTTCCAGGCCAGTAATATTTTTTAAAATACCCTTTTAACTCCTGTGTTTCCTTGAGATGCCATGCTGTCACAGGAGGCCTGCAAGTGTATACACGTGGGATATATCTACGCTGCCCCACACAGTGAGTACAAAGGCAGTCAAGCATGTCTATAGTGGTATAGCACCACACTGCAACTCATATATTGCCTGTTTCTGAGCAGGCTACCATGGTATCTCAGTGCAGCACTACATGGTGAAGGGCAGGCTTAAGCCTGGTCATGTTGAAAGTCAGCCAGTAGTATTTGCCTTCTGACAGTTTTGAATGCTCAGCAGTACTTTCTCTCCCACCACAAGTTTGGATAGGAGCCTTCATAAACCTCAGATAAATATTTTGTTAAATGACCAGCTGCAAGTCTGAATATATTTATACATACTTGATTTTCCTTATGCCATTATCTCCCCAATGTGGTAAAAAAAGATATAGGAATGGAAAGGCAGGGAATCAAAGCGTGTACCCCAGATAGCATGGATCTGCTAACTACAGTGCTCCCTCTGAAGCCCTCCTCCCCTCAACAACCTTTTCACGTCCCTCACCCCTAAAAACCACTTCCAGCCACTGCCGTTGCTGTGGTGGCTCTACCCAGCCCGAGGTGCCTGTGAGAAGCAGCTGGCAGAGCTGGGGAGGGCCTGCGTCCATTCGTGCGCACTCTGGTCCCTTTAGTACTGCTAAAGCTTTGTCTCTGCAGGACATCCAGAAATCTCAAGCAAAGGTTTAAAATACACATTTCTGCCCAATGGAAAAAAAAAAAAAAAAGAAAAAAGAAAGAGGATATGTCTGAGGAAACACAATTGAAAGATAGCCCTGGGGAAAGCGTATTTTCCTTTTACAAAGCCAGAACCTAGGAATTCATCCCCTGTTTTAGCATATTCATGTTTTATTGCTTCCTTCAATTATAATTTCAACTCATTTTCTAGGTTCTGAAGTCTCTAATTTCCAAAAGGACTGCTAGCCTACAGATGCAGAAAAATGGTTTTGCGCTGTCTCCTGACAGAATTATTATTACAATTATTACGTTATTTAAAATTTATATTACACATATCTAAAAGGCCGCAGTTAAATTAGGCCCCACCACGCTTGCCACTATCCAAACGTGTAACTAATGGCATTCCAGGCCCTCAGGAAAAACATAATTCTAAGGTAAACTCCTCAGAGCAGAAATTACTTACTTTTTTTTTTTCTGTGGGAAAACAGTGCCTCTGGGCTGCACCGCAATCCTAATAATAGTAATAATGATAATATTAGTATTAAATATCGTTACTACAATTTTACCACAGCTTACCCCCCTCTTCTTTTCAATATGATGTGCTAAGAATGTGTTTCATTCCTTCAGTTGAAGCATTCTTTATTTAATGTTTCAGGGCTGCGCTAAGGA
Source organism: Anhinga rufa (assembly GCA_013400875.1). Taxonomy (NCBI): domain Eukaryota; kingdom Metazoa; phylum Chordata; class Aves; order Suliformes; family Anhingidae; genus Anhinga; species Anhinga rufa. Next base: position 11,814 of record VZTV01106183.1, on the reverse strand, counting down.
TGCTTCGCTCTGCTTACAGGGAACAAATAGCCCAATAGAATAAGTGTTTGGTGGGATGAATGATGTTTGGAGTGAGGACAAATGGCAAAAGAGAGGGGACACCATCAAAAGCTGTTCTCCTGCTCCACGTGAATATTAACACTTGTTCAATATTCCACGATGAACTCCTTCAGTACACCGAGTTACTGGAAAAAATCCTCCACGCTGAGAAAGACGCACATGTCACTGCTGAGTCAGAAGCTGGCAGTGGTCATATTAGCACACATTTTTTAAGTGTTCTTTTTTTTTTGTCACCCTCCCCCAAGGAAGTATATGTTCCCTAAAAAATGTTGCCAGAAGGCATTCCAGTTGTAGATTTTAAAAGCATTGTCCTTAACCCAAACTGGGAGAAATGGGGACAAAACGTCAAAACACAAAAGCAGGATAGCTTAGTGTCAAAATGTTACAAAATGTGATGCTGATTTAATACTGATTTGTTACTGCAATGCCAGAGTTTAATATCTTTTATGTTTCGTTTCCCTCACTATAACTATAGAAATACTGTGGCTGCAAACAGCCCGAGCATCAACTCGGCACATTTGCAGTTAGTGCCCTACTTTGTAAATGCTATTACATTAGGATCCAAATGACATTAAGCTAGTTAAAATTAAATGCATTTCAAGCAGAGTTTTGAAAAAAAAAAAAACAAACAGTAAAACATTTCACAAGCACTACAACGGTGAACTGGCTAAAGCTCAGTCCTAAAGATACAGGTGACATCCATCTACGAAAATGGCTCATCTCCGTCAGTAAAATATCATCATAACCTTGATAGGAGAAGTAATCTAGAAGGCACAGTTATCTGCACAATACTAAGACACATCTGATTGTGAGTCTTTTAAGATATCACCCAGTTGTCTCAATTGCACCTTCTGGAAATGCTGTTCTTCACCGTCAGCCTAGAGAGGGAAACATGTTTAGAAGTCCGTGTGTAAAACTGCATTGAAGATTAAAAGCCCTGGGAACACATGCAATAATATCAGTACTCAAGTGCTTTGTATCAGTGAAGGACAGATAGTAAGTCTTTCCTATTGTTTCTCTCAGCTTCCACCTGAGAGAAAGTACTATGAAATTCTTTTGTAAGAAAAATGAATAGGTATCACAGCAACAGCATTGTGTTTCTTGCTGTCAAAACAATGATCATTTCTTCTAGCAACATTTGTGTCGCTAAACTCTCTCTTTTCTAAATACACCTTAAGTTAAAAAGCATCCTTATTCTTCCAAAAGGTTTCAGAATATGAATTGCTTTCCAGCTTTCAGGTTTTTTAAAGAACTATATTTATTATGAATATTGTTACTCCATTTGATTAAAAGGATTAAAGCATTCTTTTATATACAGAATTTCTCTTATGCTATAAGATCCAGCATGTGGCAGATCTTTCACTTCTCTAATGTTACTCTTTCCACCTCAGAGCAAGCAAATTAGCTATAAGGTGAAACAAAAAAACTAATTCAGCTCTACTATGCTCTGACTGGATTTATCTTTTTTTAATTCCGGAATTAGTATTTAGCATGCAAATTAGATAGATAAATACATGGTGACCCCCTGTCTTTCGTACCCAACCTTCTGTCTCCCTCATTTGTGCCGTCATTGTCATTTGGCTGTGTTACGGTCTGCCAGCAGTTCTGCTGTAAGGCGGGTTGTTTTGTGAAGAGCTCCTGTGGGGGGTCTTTCTTGTCTTTGGCAACCTCTTCCTAAAGAGTATTTTCTGCAGTGTGCCAGCAGCTCTTGGCACAGATTCGTCAGCTCACAGTGACTTGCAGTGCTGATACTTAATAGTCATCCCCTGTAGCTTAACAGTAGCTGAGATGGATAATGCAGCCTCTGAGTTGCACCTTGCATGTTGGGTTTCTTCTGTTTGGCAAACTTGGAAGGCGAATTTAATCAATATAAACCAGGGAAAGAGAAAAGGAGAGATCCATCTTGCACTTTGAAGGATGTTTTATCAACTTTACTACTACTGAGAGAGAGGATAAGACTGTTTCAGGGAGAGAAATTAGAATAGATTCAACAACACTGAGTCTTCAGTGGATGAGGAGGAAAGGAAGAAGAAAGGAGGGACTGCCTCAGCTGTTGTTAGTCGTGCCAAGCAGGGAGAAGGACGTAAAGATGGGCATCCGTGACATGTCATAGGCTGTTGCTGTAGGAAAACACGCCATCCCCCAGACTCAGGATAACGCAAGGGAGACCCTGAATTTCATAAGCATCAGGACGCAATGGTACCTCCCACCCACCTAGCTGCTTCACCCTGATCCATTCTCAGCCCTTCCCTCCTCTTCCTTCCCACCATCCACGTTTCCCTTGCCTTCTGCTGCTTGCACAGCACCCAAGACAGCCGGCCCTACCCCTCCTCATCCCTTTAGGGCCTGCTGCATCAAACCAAATGCACCACAGCAGACAAAAACCCCACCGCGCCCTTGGATCTCGCTTCAGTGACCACGAGCTGCCGTCCAGAGGGGCCCCAGCAGCAAGTTCGCTCACAAAAGCAGTTCCTCACCAGAGGACGCGGAGCTAAATCACTTTTACAAAATGAAAACGCTGTTACTAAAAAATAAAGTTTGGTCCTGGATTTGTGGCGGTTTTTTTTTTTTTTTTGTGGCGATGCTCTGAGACCAAACGGGCTGCGAAGGCAGGGGGGCAGGAGCGGGAGTCCAGGCTAACCCCCGCCATTTTGTGGTGGTGGCGTGCCCCGGGTCCCCGCTGCCCCGGGGCCCGCTCTCGGCGCGGGCGGACCAGGGAGCGAGGGGTGAGTGTGTCCCCGTGTGTGGTTTGGGTTTCTTGCGGCGGGGGGCTCCCTGAGGAGGCGGCGGCGATGGGGCGGGGGTGCCCTGAGCGGAGGGGTCCCCGCGCCGGCCCGGGGGAGCAGGTTGAGGCGAGGGTGGCCGGGCGCCTTCCCGCCCGCCGGGCCGGGCTGGGCGGTGCCGGGGGCTGGCTGCGGGCGGAGGAGGAGGCGGAGGAGGAGGA
>VZTV01106177.1:0-26048 GCA_013400875.1 Anhinga rufa | reverse complement strand
GTTTCAGCAGAAGGGCCTGTTCCCATCTCTTCCACTTCATCGTGCCCTCCTATTGAGAAGGTTAAGCACTTCTCTCTCCACTAAATCTAGCAGAGTACACAAATGGTACAGAAATCTTAAGTGGGCTACGTAATGTTAAGTTTGCCACAATAATTGCAATGCATTCATGAAGACTCAGAGGGTGGTTAGTGAATATCCCTCAATGAAAAGATGTGTTAGCTTCAATTTCCCTAGCTAATATAGCTCCCAGTGCTACTTTTGTACACCAATCCATCCATAGATCAGAGAGGGTGTTTGTAGACTGAGACTGTAGGAATCCGGCTCCAGGGAGCTCATCCAGAAAGACCTCCTGTTATGTGTGGCACATTCATCGTTTATATAAACTTCAGCCTTTTAGAGGCCGTGCTGTCGTGTTCTTAGTGGCACAGCAGCATGGTGCCATTTAGTGGCAATGCATGAAATAATTGGTCTGACCTACATGAGGATTTGTTAAGACAGAGAGAGAGTAAATTTCTGATTTCAATGACTCAATGAGTGCTGTAACCTCTGAGCCACACCACAACGTAAAACCCAATATAAACTGTGCATTTTGTACATGTGTTAACACTGATCCATAAGTTCTAATCAGTACAACCTTGGCACAACTCACAAATGTAGGTAGAACAATCAATACATAAAAAATTCCTACAAGAAACTCCCATACTATTTCTTTTCCTAGGTACAACTAACACCTCCTTCATTTGTCTGAATATTAGGCAAATAAGGACTTCTTTGTTTGTAACTTGGATGCTGACCAAATGGAAGACATGATTTGTGACCTTCATAATTAATTTACATGACTGTTTTTTACTTACCAGGAAGTAGGTACTAAATCACTGAATACCCAGTAGTCCTGTGCTATTGAACTGACAAGATGAATTTATTATTTCCTTGCAATGGGCCAAACAAAATTCAATGAACAACTGCAGCCCAACTTACTATCTAAAATACAACACCCCTTCCAGGACAAGCCAACACTGGAGGTACTACAATGAATCGAGAGCAAATAAATATGGGCATATAAGGAAAAATAATTTCAGTGGAAAAGTCCAGTCATACCAACCTGTGAAAGATACAAATTTTCATGCCATAGATCATTAGATGCTACATTCTTCTTAGACACTTTCCAGGTACCTCTAAAACATATGCTAACCAGCATTAAATAACTCATATAGGGCTGAATAAAAATATTTTATACCGGTTTGTCCAACTGATTTGTCTAGCTGGATCTGCAATGACTGTTAGTGTGAGGCTACTGGAATAATCTAAGCTCCAAAGATTTAAGCTTGGTTTATGATATATTATGGTCAATATTAGGTCAAAATGGTCTGGATTGTTGTTGTGTTTCAAAAGCACCCATCCATATGTTTACTGATTACATAAAGGATGGTCCAAGGCCCACCCAGGAGGCAGGGCAAAAAACAAAACTAGAGACAGGTACACTGACATGAGACAGGCTAAGCTAAAATGGGGCTCCTGGGCCATGGGCAGGTGGTGGGAGAGGCTTCAAGGGGGGCTGGTCTGGGCTGTTAAAGCCTATGAGTGCCTTCAGTGCCCTAAAACTTCATTGATGCCTGTTATTAAATACTAGGCTTGGATAGTCATTCATATTTCTGGCGATTTTTGCCTGTCCAGCAGACTTTCTACATTTTTGGATGGCCTCTCCCTTATCTCATGGTTCGTCTTCCTGCCTTCACATTCTTCTGCTTGCTTTCATATCATAAACAAGAGCTGCTTTAGTTTATCCTAGGAAGAGGTTTAGATGAGACAACAGCATACTAGATAGCACCATTTCTGCATGCAAACATTACAGTCAGTATAGGTGCCTGAGGAAGGAGAGAGGATAAAAAGTTGAGCTTCCTCCTCTGGGTACGTAAAGTGGTAAATAAAACTCTTTAACATGCAACAATATTCTCCAGACAGTCATGAAACCACAGAAGGCCAGGAGAGCCTGCCAGATAATCACCAAGTCACAACAGTAGTGCCTGCTTTGGAAAAAGTAGTGGGGAGGAGACTCAAAATCTGATTTTGATCTGGAAAGGCTTGCAAGTAAAATGTGTCCAGATTTACTGAACTTGTAGACATGAGGTGTTTGCCTCGTTTCTTGCCATCATCTCAGATACCCTGATTTTGCCTTGAACCAAGAGAAAGGATGCTGTCCTTACACTTCTGGAAGAGTTAGAGCATGCGCAAACTAGATGGTCTCAGATCTTCATCTGGATCTTGCCAGATATTAACTGACTGGCTCTGACATACACTGTTGTCACAACCAATTAGTAGGCTCTTCTACTTATTGCAAGTATTTATGGCTAGAATCTTGGACGATTAGACTTTCATGCCTTATGGATCAAGGTGATGAAAACAGAACTTGAGTTTGAGTTAGTCTACCTGTAAATGAGAAGTCTGTATTCATATACCAATGGAGCATCCTGCCAGCTCCTTCTTAGCTGGATAGACAGCTTTTAGTAGCAAAAGAGCTTTTCTGATAACACTTCCAATATTAAAAAAGAATCTCTGATGAAGGACATGTTTTGCTGCTATAAGCTTCTGTACAGTAGAACTTCTTCCAGCACAGAAATGTTGGAAGGTGAGATTTCTTCACAACTCTGAGTTGACAAAAAACCTCCCATAAATCATTCTAACATTCAGAATCTGCTTGAACAGTATTGCATTTTGTGCTCCTCATCAGTCTGAGGAAATGTGTACGGAATCAAGCATAGGAGTGAAAAAATTTTCAAGGTAGCTTGCCTGTAAGCCACAAATTGGGGATGAATGCTGCAAAGGACATCTAGAACTTATGGTTAAACTGAATGATTGAACGGATCCATGTGATAGATTTCCAGGATATTAAATGTTCATGTGAAGCTCAATTCTCTTTCAGATTTATTCCTTTTAATCAAAGATAGTTTTGCATTACTAATGCATTACCCTCTGTACAATAAAAAAGGAAGGGGGAAAAAAAAAGCAGTTTTGTCACTTGTGGTAACCAGTATGATGAGAAACATCTCCTGACATAAGAAATAGAGACACCTGCACAGGAACAACTCCTAAAAACAAAGCACTAACTTAGGAGTCTATTTCAAAAACATAGGGTACATTTTTCTATTTTCTGATACATTGTTAGGTGAGGGAGAAAAGTCTCCTCCATCACATGGCCAGAGTTGCACAGCCACATCTGCACAACAGGTGAATCCATTCTTGCTCTGACATGACTGGTTTAACATATACTTCCTTTGTTATCTTTAGTATAGGTTTCTGGAATATGTCTACGTTGGGAAAGGACTTTTTAAAAAAGATAGGCGAATGGTTAAGCATGCCCTAAAATAAAAATTGGCATTTTAAAGTCAAAGAATAAAATAAAAAATCTTGTATTTTATTCAAAAATAGTAAAAAAACCCAAACAAATAAAAGCCTTAATTTGATTTTAATTTGGCAGTCTGGCTTTTCCTCCTTTACTTCCATCACTTTATGCAGAAGTGGGAGAAGAGAATAAAGCAGAGGAGTGTTAAAGATGCAAAACAGAAAGAGGAAAATGTCATTTGATTTGAAATGATCGTTTCTGTTACTGTGGAAAAAAACCCAAAAATCTCACGTTAAGCATTTTAAAGAGTCATTTTCAGGTACACATGTATGTGATGATCATTGGGTTGCCCATCGGTAACAGGATGAATAGGTAACATGGGCCATTTCCTTAACGTATGTGAGAATATTTCCATTCCAATCTGTTACCTCAATTTTTCCTAAAAATTGCCCTTTTTCAAGACTTGTTATTGATGTGGGTGTCAGAATATCTTTGTTAGGGAACAGCCCCATGGCTACATTGCGCAGACCCAAGACCAGACAACTGAGCCCAGTGACCAGCCCGTGAACCTTCAGACGTCATCAGCAGGTCAGTGTGGGAGGGAGTGTCATTTCTTCACTTGTATCTCCTGGTGCCCCATGTCCCCTTGACTTGTGGTTAAACTGAGATATAATTATACTGGAGGTGTGGCTACCAAATACGATATTAAAATACAGGTCTTAGTGCTTCATAGGCTCTTTCTCAGCATTCACTAATTAATCTTTCTTGCCCAGACCCTGTCAGTTTATCTCTCTGTTGCAGGTGGTGAGACTGAAGCATGGAGGTTAAATGTCTTGCTTGCAGCCTGGAGTGGAGACAGTAGCTGTCAAGTAGCTTCTTAATGAAAAAGTCTGTCTCCTGTTTTTCACAGTTTAACTGTGGCCCTTACACTTAGAGCAACCTAATTTTTGGCAGCCTGGCCCAGAAGAGCTGGGAGCAGCCCAGGGGTGGGGAACATCCTTGTCCTGTCCCTGCTCTGATGGCCTTTTGCTGCTTGGTTTTGCTCAAGCGTCTTGCTATAGTTGTGTTTCTTGGACATTAATTGGATATTCTGACAACACAAATTTCTAATGCCATGTCAGGGTTTCCAACCCCTGTTTTCCATTTAGTATAAAGTCTTAGCTTTAGTGGCTCACCCTGTTGTTATTGTAGGTGCGATATGTTAAGGACATGAGTGAGGCAGGATTTATGGAAAAGTTGTTCTCTCTATAATACCAATAGGTGGAAAAAAACAGGGAAGATTTAGGCCCATGACTCTTAGCAAGACTTTCTGATACTGAAAGTGAAAGACCTTCCATTTTGCTTAGCCCAGAGGCTGATTCTCAGACAGCCAAATTAGATAACGTGACTTCTGCAGTTTATGCATTTTAAATATCAAAAATATTCTTTCTTCACAAGCCATAAGACTGTTAAAGTTACTTCATAACATTTGTTCAAAACTCCGTATTTGAAGTCCTTGTCATGTAAGTTAACTGCTGAAGAGCTCTTACATAATTTTCCACAGATAAGACTTAGGCTTGTACCATAGCAGTTGCTCTTATCCTCTCTCAGCGTGTTTCTTTTAAGTATATCTGGAACCAGACTAGAAATTCTAAGAAATTCCCAGTGTTACTAGCTTCTCACCTGAACTATACCTAAATGCACAATTCTGTAGGTGTAACCAGCACATACCAAAAAACTTATACTAGTACCAGAAAGGAAACAACTCTCAGGGCACCAGTATAAAAAATAAGTTTGTGAAAATCCAGTCAGAGAATGGAGAAAAATGTTATATGACATGCTGGATCTCAGTGCATGTCATATTGCTTTTACCTCACCTGTATATGGGAAATGCATATTCAGAAGCATCTCAGCCTTTCCAGGGACATGAACAACTAAGTGGAGTGACCCAAGCTTTCCTCGAAGTCTGTATTGAGAAACAGGATCATCCAGGTAGCATTTCATCTCACCCGTGACTTCTATTCCACATCAATAGGGACGCAGAATCTTTTGAAATCCCCTATGGAAGTAAGAAGGTTAATGCCTGGATACCCTGCAGTAGCCTAGCAGGATGGGTGGCACTTCATGACGGCACTTCATGCCATGGTGGTACTTCATGATGCAGATCTCTTCCAACTCCTGCTGCTGCCATGCTAAAACACCATAGCTGGATATCCAGAGCACAAAAGCGTGCTCTTTGGGGAGGGAGATCTCTCATAAATCTCTGATAATAAAGTGATTCCTTTTTAAATATTCATTGGCCCAGAGGGAGAAGGAGGAAAGGGAAAATGTGTGTGTGGATGGAGTTTTAACACCCATCTCCTTGGTTGTAAGCAGAACTTAAATCTTGGAAAATAATTTTGTCAAAATTATGTATCCTCCTGTAAAAAGAATTGGGGTTGTATAGAACAGTATTTTCTGAGGAAAACATAGGTTTCTCAGGAAATTTTCACCCAGCTTTGATTTGAATTACACTTTCTACAAATACTGCCATGGTTGTAGGAGCCTTGTAGGAGCACACAGTCATGATATTGCAACTGAGCTTCAGGCAGGTAGAAAATTAAGGCTACCAGAATTAGTCACTGATACTCTGGAAACCATAAATTGCCTAATTTGATGGTATAAATTGCTTTAATATGATAGTAATTTGGCCAACAGAGACAGGATGAAACAATGGAGAGAAAGAAACTGCTACCAAACTGTTGCTATATGTAGTGATTATTGATTAATCCAGTATTAGCTAAGAAATTCTGTGCAAGCAAGTGTTAAAATCAGGCCAGGGTAGGCCCAGAACTTTAATTTCTAGTAAAAGGAGGAGCCCTTTATACAGGTAGCAAAATTAAAAACCAGTGCAGCTGAATGTCTGGGTACGGTTCACCCTCTTGTGTTTTTAACCAGAATTGCAGTTGTATGTAGAAAACGTTTTTTACTGGTCTAAAATAGGGAGGGAAAATGGCAAGTGGAATCAGCCCTGCTCAGGGCTGGCATATGTGATTGAAGACATATCGGAGACCAGCACCCATCTTGAGGAGCAGCTGGACGTCCAGTGGGACACCCCAGTGCATCCTGCATGGCACCAGGATGTGTCACTTGGAAGAAGTATCAGGAGGAAGGTTAGTGGGAAGAAGCTTCTCTGTTCATTGAGAAGATGCTGTTCCAGATGCTTGCTCATTTTTTAACATCTACGAAAGTTTATAAACTGTAAGCAAAGAACTTCTAATTCTTCTGTATCTACCTTATTATTAAAGCTAGAAAAGATCAGATAAAAGCTATAACATGTAAAAAAAAAGCTGTAAAATGATACTGAAATACTGTCTTATCAATGTCATAATATTGTCAGTATCTAAAGAGGCATGTTTGTGATAATGCCCCTAATGAAATGGGTCTCCAAGTAGCCAGTGCCACGGAGAGGTAATAAATCTAAGTCCTCACTGTTAGGTCAATAGAATCATAGGATCATAGAATGTCCTGAGTTGGAAGGGACCCACAAGGATCATCAAGTCCAACTCCTGTCCCTGCACAGGACAGCCCCAAATTCACACCATGGCTCTGAGGGCGATGTCCAAGTGCTGCTTGAATATCGCCAGGCTGGGTGCCGTGACTGCCTCCCTGGGGAGCCTGTGCCAGCGCTCCACCACCCGCTGGGGGAAGAACCTTTCCCTAATACCCAGCCTAACCCTCCCCTGGCACATCTTCCTGCCATTCCCTCGGGTCCTGTCACTGGTCACCAGAGAGAAGAGCTCAGCGCCTGCCCCTCCTCCTCCTCCCCTGGTGAGGAAGCTGCAGCCCGCCATGAGCTCTGCCCTCAGCCTCCTCTGCTCCAGGCTGAACAAACCAAGGGACTTCAGCCACTCCTCGGATGGTTTCTCCTCTAAACCCTTCACCAACTCCGTGCCCTCCTCTGGACACTCTCTAGCAGCTTTATACCCTCAATGTCCCGCGGCGCCCAACACTGCACCCAGCGCTCGAGGTGAGGCCGCCCCAGCGCAGAGCAGAGCGGGACCATCCCCTCCCTCGCCCGGCTGCGATGCAGCGCTTGATGCACCCCAGGGCACGGCTGGCCCTCTGGGCTGCCAGGGCGCACTCACAATAGAGATACACAGTCCTTTGAAGTCATGCCCTGTATTGTAAAGGGCCTGGAAAGATAAGAAATGAAAAACTTAACTCAAGGAAATGCATAATTAGAAGCAATACACCAAGTAACATGGCGCTGTGACCACGCACAGCAGATCCAGCTAAACTTCCCCCTAGGCAGGAGCTGGTGGCCTGCCTGCAAGTAGAGTGCCTTCTCCCACCTAAGGCCTTCAGCTGAACTTACTCCTCTTGGAGATATCCTAAAGGTGTGCACTGCTAGGAATTGTCACTAAGATGGTTCCTGGGAAGTTCTGGAGAAAATACGATATTTTGATGGGGATTTCTGGGGACTTGGATCTACTGCTTTTTTTGATTTTTCTTTTGTAGCAGCATTTTCTTCTACATGCTGCATTATGAATTCCAAGCGAGTGTGGGATTTACTTACTCATAGAGAGGATGGGAAGAGATATATATATACCTTTCTTCATATTAATGCTTTTAAAAAGCTTCATATTTCTCAGCTGTTGGTGCCACATGAAAAAGAATACCATTTATCACCTGCATACACAGGTGTATCAGAAGCTCTGTGTTTAGGCTACAGAGTAAAAGTTGGCAAAATTTTTGGTCATACAAAAAAAAAAAAGCATCACTTTTTGCTTGCCTTTCTTTTCTTGTCTCATCCTCACTCACATGAAGTATCAAAAAGCCTTGAAATGTCCATAGGATTTTTCCAAATGAAAAAGTTGAATTATAAATAACTTCAATGAAAATCTCTGTTTGTGAACTGGTGGTAAATAATGTATTTATTTAGCAGAAATACATTCCATTGACAATCAAAGAAAAGGTAACAGAAGAAAGTTAAGTGGCTGTCATGGTTTTAGCTTTAATGCATTTTGCAAAAAAAACCTAAAGTGTTTTAAAAGTGTGTTTCCTATTAAAAAGAAATGAATCAGTGGAAGATCCACTGCAAGGAAAACCACAAAATAACACCTCAGTAGCTTAAGCATGATTTCTACAAAGTCTAAAATACATCAGAAGTTATTTTGAGCTACTAGACTTATTTAGGACTGAAATAATGGTGAGATTTCAGAAAAAAATGTTACCTGTAGGTCAATCTGAGCTGATGTACTGAGAGTGAATACTCTCAGTGAATTCTACTCTTTCCTAGTAAGTCTCAGAGCAGCTATAATGACATCTACCAGGACATTATACGATTTGAATCGTGCATCTACAGGTAGCAGGACTCTCTTCCTTCACCAGTGAATGGTTACAGCTAAACAAGATTTTCAGATTTCTGCAGTTTCCAAGGAAGTCTTGATACTTGCAAGGATTGGCTAAAATACAAGAGATAGAAACAAATAAACAAAAAGAAATATTAATTGAAAACAAAGTCCTGGTCTGATACTTCTTCATTTTCCAAAAATTCCAGGTTTTCATGTCTATATAGTCTTTGTACTTTTGCTCTGCTGTCAAAATGGCTTGAGTATTATAGAAAAGGGAATGCAAGCAGAAAGGAGGTATCTTGCAGTTCCCATCTATTTGCACACTTTGACTTGCCCCACATGGAAGGCTGCAGAACCCAGGGGCCTGTGCAGATCTTCACATACATGTGGATGTGTGAAGCCTGACGATCTGTTCGTGCCCTTAGATATGGATGTAAAAGACATTTTTGTCTTGAGCTTTCCGGAAGAGGGCAGCAGAAGACTGACCTATTGCTTGACACCAACACAATTTACCCAATATCACAGGATGGCTGAGGTTGGAAGGGACCTCTAGAGGTCACCTAGCCCAACCCCGGCTCAAGATTGTGCCTGTTCTGGTGGGATGTTTAACCACTGTTATTTCGGGGGGGGGGAATGAAATGGGCAGTTCTAGGATCTTTTGTGCAGATTAGCAAGTAACTATGCAAAAGTAAAATGCTGCTAAGGAACAACATTATTATCTGAGGTAATGCAATGTTTGTTGTAAGGAGGAGAATGCACTCACTTACTGCAAAGCCCTCTGTCATAGCGGCCAGGACAGTCTGCACATTTTGATCTGCTTTGTAAGGTGTAGCTATTTGCATTGCATTATTTCCTCTGAAATTTGAAAGAAATACAAGACAAAACAAAATCAAAGTGCAACTCTGAGCCATTAACAGGAGTTTATGTTATTTATCGCAATGAAAGGCATCCAGAATTTTTTGGATAAAATTATTTTCATAGACAGTCATGTTTTAATTTCAGATATTCATAGAATACAAGAACTTTGGTTTTAAATAAAAGGGATAATAAGGGCTAGAGAAAAAAATTAATCAATTATTTGCATTTGTGTGGCATTATCAGTTAAAAAAGATCTTATGTGCTTCCTAGTTCTGCTTTTCTAATGGCTTTCAAGTGGTTGGGACTTTTAAGGAAATAACCTCAGCAGCTGCCTTCTGACATGCGCCTGTTTCAGATGTACTGTTTTCCTCTGTGAATATTCATTTACTGTTGGCTTTCACTTTGCCTCTGACTTTCTTGTTTGTGGTCAGAGTTGTAAAATGATTTGTACATTATGCCTGATTCTGCAGAGATAGACTTTTCTTTGTTCATATGCTAAAATCTCCCTAATATCTGTTCCAATGTGAAATAATATAGGTATTACTATTTAACCTGATGTTAAACCCACAATTCACATAGGTATTTTCAAAATTATAAACGGTTAAAATAAACTGTAATAATTTTATCCTACATTTGACCAATGGACCACAGGAGTTTTTGAAAACTTATCCATAATTATCACATCTTAAATGAGTAAAAAGGCAGTACATATGGAGGACATTATTGGCAAACACAAAAGTAGTTGAACTGGTTCCTAGGACAGTAGGCAACTGTATATCCCATCTGGTAACTATTGTACCAGATTAGCTGTAGAATAAAAAATAAACACATTATTTCAGAGTCATGTTTTATTGAAATCTCATCAACTTGCTCACAAAATAATGGAAGCAGAAGATAATTTGTTTTGTTTTGTTTTGTCTATTTAGCTTTTAAGTTTATAATTTAGCTGTCAGAAAGAATAAATAGAAAAATGAGTTAACCATGCCCTCCACTTTCCAAATATTTTTGAACACAGTTTCTGGCAGGGCACTAAAGTTTAAATAAAAATATTTTCATCACAGATATTTTGCCTTGACAGTTGTTAATCAGGTATTTTAATCCCTGTAAAGAAAAAAATTATTTCAAAATCAAAGGTATTGAGGTTTTTTTTTTTCTACAGAATAATATTTCTCTTCTGGACAGCTCTTCCAAAATACTGGTTCCATTCCCTCAGAATTAGGTGAAAAAGAGTTTTAATTTATCAGTCATCTTCAGATCAGAGTGTGAATGATTCATCTTCAGATCAGAGTGTGAATGAATAATAATGGTTTGATGACAGTGTTTGTTTTTTTTTTTCTGATGATAAATACCTCCCAGCTCCCTTAAGTGTACTCCTGTAATTCAAGTATATCGTTGCAGGTTGTTTCAATTCTCCATACCTGAGTACAGCTCTCGATATTGACATTTTTCATGGTTGCTCCAAATCCATACTTGAAATTGAAGAACATGGACTGTACCAGATTTGAATTGCTTCAGCCCATGTTCTTGGGTAAGATGATGATAATACATTCTCACCACAGGCGACACCTGAAGTAGAAGTAAGTCTATTTTAGTATTTAGGGGAGAAGCAAACTGTAGGGTGAGAGGTAGGACAGAGGAGTTGTATCTGCCTCCTAAAAAAAAAACTACGATGCCAACCTATTTGCCCTGTGATTTTGAGAAGAGGACGGTACACCTGATCCTATGAAAGCTGCAGGAAATATTACTCTGATTTTGGTGAGCTTTCAGTCACAGATATTTATTTGACTACAAAGTGTTACACAAAAATGTCTGTACTTAGTCACACCAACAGTCATCTATTGCGCTGTCTTGTCTCCAGCAGGACCCAAAAGCAAAAACATCAAGAAAGGTACAAATACAGGGCAAGGACATAAGATCCCTCTCTCTCAAGTTCCAATAATTTGTCTTTCCCAGTATTTATCTGACAAACATGATGTTTTTGTGTTTAATTATCCTAAAAAGATATTCTACAACAGATTAAAAGTTATCCTTACTTCTAGTTCACATGCATAGGGGTCATCTGCAAATTGTCATTAACCCATCATTTTAGGCTTCATATTTGTCATGTGCTCTCTGATCTCTTGGACTGATTTTCACCCCTCACTTATTTGCCCATTTCTAAGCATTTTGGCAGCTTTCTCACTCCACACCTGAAAGGCACAAAGGAATAATTATCCAGGTCACAGATAGGCTAGTACAGTCCATGAGAAGAAAAAAAAATGGGGAGTGACTTGGGCGTTGTGTGCTGAATGCTCCTGTGGTCCTCAACAGAAACAGAGGAGTCATGCCAGGTTACACTAACGGGGCAGGGGTATCACATTTGTTCATCTGTTAAAGGTTGCAGAGCAGGTTATTTTACACAGTATCACACAGTCCTGATCTCCAGATAATCCTGATTAACAGGAATTTTATAACATACTGTTGCTTTCTTTTGGCTTTGTGTTTTTGCAGGGTGCAGTGCACTAAATAAATGGTATAAAATTGATTTTCAGCCCAGGTGCAGGTGGGATGTAGTGATAGACACGAGCTGGACTGTGAACCTGGGGAACGTTTGTAAGTCTTACTGTGTAGACTTAACCATAAAGCACTGACCAGCTCATCTGCTCATGGGATAGGGATAACGAGGAATATCAGGGGTGATGGTGATGGGAGCACTGATGAGCAAAGCAAGCTTAGCTGAGGACAAGTGGCTAGGCAGATCTAGGCTTTTTTTGCCCTCCTGACAGTGTGATTCAGAAACATGTTCCTGCTGGTGCTCCTGCTCCACCTTTGCTTTACACACACTTTCCTTCATCCAGGGCATGCGTTTCTCGTCTTCTAAAGGAGGTGTTTATCCCACAGACTAAAGAGCGTTATCCACAATCTGAGAGCCATCACTGCATTTTGTACCTTATCCCTAGTTTAAATAGTAAGGCTTGAAAATGGTAAGCCTGAAAAGGCTTGCAGTTGCTGTCTATTGCAATGAGGAGACATAAGGCAAGAAGATCTGATCCACTGTGCAGGCTATGTTAATAAGCTTGACAGCAATGAATAGATGTGGATGGGGCAAGCCTGTGTTGGTAGCTCCTGCAGACAAATAACCCTAGGCATGGAACATTTCTGATATTGCTTAATTGAGTTTTGCTATGTGGAGAAACTAAGGCATGTTGGTGCTTGTCCTGAGACTTTTGCAATGATTTTATGAGTGCTTGCAGCATTGAGGAGTGCAAAATTAAGCATGAAGCATGATCACATTGTATGAGAATTCCACAGTAGTCTGCAGTTGGAGTATTCCAACACACACGTCACAGCATATAATGTCATGGTAAGGGGCTTGATGTAGTGGTGCGCTTGCCAGCATTTACCTTTGAGGTTGAGAGTGGCTTCCTCTGAATTTAGATGCTAATAAGTATAGGGCTAGCTAGAAACATTAATCGTTTTTACAACACAGGAAAGGCTTTCCACTAAGATTGGAGCACAATCAACCAGAGAACATAAAAGTTCCACATGACTTTTGCACCCAGCCAAAAGATCTTAGGGCTAATATTCACAGCAAAGTGTTAATGAACAAATGTAAGGCATGACTCCATGTATCAGAAGGTGGCAATTGAACCACTGTTGGAATAAGACAAGATCCTTATTTTACAGATGCCTAGCTATTCAGAGTTTCAACCTACCTCTAAGGAGAAATTCTCTTTTCATTTGCATGGTAGCAATGCAAGACTAAGTTGTCTGAGTTCAGCCCAAAAGCTGTTGGGTTATTCTATGCAACGTGCTGTATTCTTTCATGAACTCACAAGGTAATAAGCTTGATGTATCAATTTCCAGACTGATACTAAGAAAAATTGCAGCACGGCATCACCATGCAGAGGTGTGAGTTTGAATTCAATGGACTTCATAGTTACCTTATGGTGGCATTGTGTCTGGGCTAAGAAATCTTAATTCCTATGAGGTCTATTCAACCTGTGAAAACACCATGAGAATGTGATCTGGTGACTGTAATGCTCCTGGTACTAGATAGGTTGCAGCTAGATTGATCGTTGATTTCAGTTCTGCATTCCATCGCATGGTATAAATCAACAAGACATATCCTATCATACCAAAGACTTCGTGTCATTCAGATATTCAGTCTTTAGCTTGTTTTCCCACGCTTGCATAAGGAAATCACTTGCATGAGGCAGAGGCAGGGATCTCACTCATATTAATGAAGAAGGAAATCTTAAACTGAAGGGATATCTTTGGCCACTGAGGAGTTATCTTGTCCTTACATGCAGAAACAAGATCTTTCTGGGACTCCCCAGAAAAGTGCTACAACTGGAAACAAAGAACATTTCCAGCTCTAGAATTAAACTTGATTAAACTATTACTGAACATCATTGATTGTCAGACTGTATAATCAAATCTGTCACTTGGAGTAAATGTATTTGGCATTACTTTCAAAGTCAAAAGACGACAGTTCCCAGATACAATTATCCTTCTATGTCAATAGTATTCAATCCACTAAATCACTTCTAAGCTTCTGAAAAGACAAATGCTAGCAACGCACTTTTAGGTAGCTCTGCTTGAAAACTGGAATTTCATGCAAATTTGATGGAATGTAAAAAAATAAAATCTATAGCTAAAAAGCTAGAAACAAAGTTTTATTTGAAAAATACAGTCCAGCCTTTTCATGTTTAGTCCTGGCGCTTCACTCTTCAGCAGAACCTTTTTCCTGCCAGCTGATAAAGCTTTCAGGGCATAGCAGGTTTGAAAGTTTGTAAGCATGGGAATATTTGTCTTTTCAGTTACCTTTATATAAGTTTTTTCTGCCTTCTCTGAGTATACATATTTAACTTTCATTTTGTAAAAAAATTTCACTCTGCATTAAGAAAATGCAATCAGCTTACTGCAAACTATAAGATATAATAGACATTTTAATACTGCATATACCTGAAAGCTTGGACAGATAGTTAAAATTTCTAGATGGCAAAATTCTGAGTTCAGCTGTACTGGTATATCCCAATACTCAAGTGAAATAAATTCAACATAGCATTAATTTAAATGACATTAAAAAAACATTTCCAGTGATTGACCACCCTCTGCAAAATGGATTACTTTACGTTCACATTTGAAGAATGAAGTAAGTGATTCAGTGTTGCCTTTTGATCTAAAGAAACATGGGTATTAGACTTCACTGAAGCCATTTGTCACCCAGACAGGTGGAAGGTGTGCTGCCTAAGTGCAGATATAATTTATTTTAAATTTGGTACAACTTAGATATTAACTACATTAACCTTTGCAACACAGTGCCCAATCAATACTGAACAAGTGATTCTATGGATAAAATCTCTAATACTGAAATTAAATTCTGCATACACTACCTTTGTCCAGGCAGAATCCTTTTGTATCTTAGGAAGAGTGGCAGGAGTTAGAGGCTTTCCTCAATCTTGGGTTCTGTATACATATGTATGTGTTCCCTCCTCTTTCCTTGTCAATGTTTATTGCTGATAAATGACATAAGCTTTGGGGCTGCACCTTTCAGAAGAAAGAACTTTTCTTAAGGAATAGGTGACTGAAAATCAACCAATCGAGCTGCATTGCTCTGGCCTTTTTTGCTTGTCTCCAGGGCAAGGAAAGGGAGAAGATAAAAGGCCTGTCTTTTTGCAGCACATTGACTTTGCCAAAATGCTTGTAGTCTGATCAGCAAGCTGCAGTGCTGATGTTGCGTTCACAAAACGAAAGCTCAAATTTAGGGATGGTTGCTTTGCAATTGTCTTCTCTGGCTCTGGCAAAAGAGTGGAATAAATATTTTGAGTCAGCAACTCACTTCATAGCCGTGCACAGAATGACCTACACACTGGGCAACACAATATTTTCTTCCAAGTGGTTCCTGAACTTCCATTTGCTAAATAAAATGTATATTGCATTAGCTCACCGAAGCCAAAAAGCTCTAGTACATTCACCTCATGTGTTGCTNATAAAATGTATGTTGCATTAGCTCACCAAAGCCAAAAAGCTCTAGCACATTCACCTCATGTGTTGCTCAAGAGTAACCTACTTGCAGAATGGTTACAGACATGCACGTCTTCCCCCTTTAGTCCGAAGACTTGTGGCGTGTTTGCTTTTTTGGTCCAGTGCAGCCTCACTCAGCTCTCCTTTCCTTTCTGCAGAATCTTTGCTTCCACTTATTTATAAGATAATATCACAAAGTCAGCTTTGACAGGTCCTCAATGCTCAATGCTGCTCTATTTAAACACAGCCTGTCTTGCTTGCTTCTACACTGCCTGTTGGCTTTCAGAAGGCATAAAGCATCTGCGCATCTCCCAATTCTTTTTTTTGCAGTTCCTTTCTTCATCCTTGCCTTTGCTGTGATGCCTTGCACACTGAGCACCATTTTCGTTATGCTGGGTTGAGGTTGCTGTCCACAGTACAACTCAATATTGTTTAATTTTTTCCTGTTTTCTGCAGTACTTCTGCAGCGATATCCTGCTGCCAGCATTTTAATATTGGATTATAATTCCTTTCTAACACAGCTGCTTTTGTTCTTTATTTGTATAGTGGGCAGCACTACAGGAAATTGCTTGCAATAAGGTGTCCCATCTCCTTCCTCCTGGTGATTTTTTATCTGAAGTGCTTGTGACAACTTTGATGAGACCAGGTTTATCACCATCAAAAAGCCTAATAAACTGCCTACCATAGTTATTAAGATTGCACAGCTATTTACTGTGAGGGGAGGCAGTCTAGCACCTCCAGATACTTAATGTCCTCAGAGATAGTTCCATTATTTTACCCCATCCACTCTACTCAGGAATTTTCATTAATTTGCTAGTCACCTGAGTTTATTTTTATTATTAATCTCATGTTAAAATGAAATAATACTACTGCATGTATTTCTTTAAAGCGTACTACACCTTTACAGTGAAACAGTGTAAACAAACAGTGAAGTCTATTTGTTCTATAAAGAATGTCTGTCATATGTTACAATTCATGGTCTGTGGGTAAAATAATGGGAAGAAAACGAAGATTAATAAAACTGACATCCAGGACCATGGTACAAAAAACAATTCCCACTTCCTCATGTGGATTAGCTGAAGGGGTGGAGTAATTTAATTAATTAAAAATAATAATTTAAAATTAATTTCACAGGGTTCTGCAAATGTATGGTTTTTTTTTTAAAAGATAAATCTATGGAAAGTTCTTTAAAAAAAAATCAGTTTGAGACATTTGACTGTGGAAGTTCTTCTTCTTCCAGCCCTTTTATAAACCTGAACTACAAGAATCTAATATAAACTCAAGCAATGAAGGCAAAATTCCAGTTTCTTCAATTCTTCAGTTCCACTGAAGTTAATGACAGCTTAACTAGTGCTTAACTAGTGCCTTTGATTAAAATTCATGCTGTTCTGTGTGGTTCAGGCTTCGCATAAATCTTTTTCTTAGCTGTACAAAACATCTTGCAGACCTAATCCTTTTAGCTAACTTTGTTTTGCAAAAAGGAACATTACTAATTTCTTCCACACAATCCAACCATTCCAGGTTATTATTAGGGTGATAACCA
This sequence comes from Anhinga rufa, assembly GCA_013400875.1. Lineage (NCBI taxonomy): Eukaryota > Metazoa > Chordata > Aves > Suliformes > Anhingidae > Anhinga > Anhinga rufa. Next base: position 8,983 of record VZTV01106177.1, on the reverse strand, counting down.
ACAGGGTAATAATTCATCAGTTACTATCAGATGGGGGTAGAAAAAAAAAAAGCTAGCCCAGGCAAGGGCAAGGCCCATAAATGCGGAAGCCATGAGTCTCTTTGAAGGCTATTGGACTACCAGAGTTGAGATGCTATGCGTAGATGACTTGCAAATTGTGAATTTTGTCTATAACACCATTATAATACTGTGCCATTGTTTTTGAACTGGAGGACGTGTGTGTTCAGCCAACATAGAGAGCAGGTAGAGAAAATCCACCCTCCTCAGAGAAACACACCATTTGATGTCTGCCCTCAATCTTCAGAGAGCAAAGCTACTCACCATGGCTTTTCTCTGCCACCTTTCAGTCCAAGCAGATGCACTGATTAGATCATCACCCACTGTGGAACAGCTGGTCTTTAAGGGTTGAAAATTGCTTTCACTTTACAAAGGAGACATTTCAGGCACCATTGCCTAAAGGTGATTTTTCAGGTCTGCTGTCAGAGGCAGACCTGCAGACTGGCATTGCGACTGCTCCTCCTTTGCGGGAATGCATTGACTTGACTGCTGAGTTTAACACTCTGCTGAACATGGTTTAATCGGATCTGCGGTGGCGAGGGATAAGGAGCAGCTGAGAAAGACCCAAACCATCCCCTGCTAGGTAAATTTGGAAAGAGACTTCTGCTTAATCCTGATGTTGTTTTGGTCTTGTCTTTGTAGTGGCTGCTACTGAGCTTTGTATGCTTATACACATATGTTGTGGTTTAGCCGCACTCAGCAACCAAGCACCATGCAGCCGCTCGCTCACCCCCCCCACCCCTGTGGGATGGGGGAGAGAATCGGAAGAGCAAAAGTAAGAAAACTCGTGGGTTGAGACAAGAACAGTTTACTAATTAAAATGAAATAGTAATAGTAATAATGGTAATGATAATAACAATGATTATGATAACAATAATAGTAATGATAATATAATAAAAAGGAAAACAACGAGGGAGAGAAACGAAACCCGAAAGGAAGGAAAAAAACAAACCCAAAACCCCACAAGTGATACAACCGCTCACCACCCGCTAACCGACGCTGCCAGTTCCTGAGCCGCGATTGCCCCCCCCCTCCCGGCCAACTCCCCCCAGTCAATATACTGGGCATGACATCATATGACATGGAATATCCCTTTGGCCAGTTTGGATCAGCTCTCTTGGCTGTGCCCCCTCCCCTCCTGGCTTCTTGTGCACCCGGCAGAGCATGAGAGGCTGGAAAAGTCCTTGACTAGTTCAGCACTACCCAGCAACAACCAAAACATCAGTGTGTTATCAGTTTTATTCTCATACTAAGTCCAAAACACAGCCCTGCACCAGCTACAGTGAAGAAAATTAACTCTATCCCAGCTAAAACCATGACAACATATTATAATGTAACTGACTTGTAAGTTTAATACTACTGTGAATAATTATTGTTCAGGTTATTTGCTCTCTGGCCAGTAGCATGGAAATTCTGAACAAGTGAGGCTGTAGACTAAGCACACATATAACTGTGTCTGACTGTGGTTACCTGAGGCAGTGTTATTTCAATAACTACTCACTTCTGCCACAGACAAATAATCTCATAAACAGATGTAATGGTTAAATATATATGTATATAGCCTACAAAATAGGAAGGAAGTGTTTCTGAACTTCTTGAGTTCTTGCTTTGAAATGAAAAGGGAGATTTTTAACCTTTTGTGACTTATAAACAGGAGTTCATTACTCTTACATTCTTTCTTAGCGAAATCCGCACCCTAGAAACAGAGCACAGGAGAGGAAAATATAGAGTAGTGGTTTTTTTCTTTTTTTTTTTTTTTCAAGGACAGGGGTCATCTTGGCAATTAATAAAACAGGAGATAAAATTCTCAGCATAATGAGTTAGTCACTCCCACTACCTGCAAGGACTAACCAGGTTAATTAATTTCCCATATAATTTTGATTTGTTTAACAAAACATCTGTTCTAAAGTACTAGTCTAACTCTTGGTTTGAAATAATCTCTTTTCAAAAGAATGATGGCTTCACAACTGAATTAATAAACTTAGAATAACCCTACCATACTGTTACTTGAAAAAAATTGTTAAAAAAAAAAAGGTTTTTTTTTGCATGATATTCAATATGAGTCTGTCTTATTTGGCTAATCTATCACTTCTTATAATCACCACATTAGGAAATTCCCACTGAGTATGTAGTAATTTCCTAGTTTTATTGAATAAAGTTTGACTACCAGGTTTGAAGTGGGGTTCACTTCCCTTGCATTGGCTATTGAGAAGTTAAGGATCTACTCCAAACTCTTGGTAGTCAGTGGATGAGGCAGGGGTAACCAATAGGTCTCTCTCTCCATTGGAAGTCAGGGATCTCAGGTACATGGGTTGCATTAAGAGCATATAAAGTAGGAGCTAAGCACACTAACAAGCAGTCCCACCATGTCCCTTGTACATGCTTCCCTTTTGTGAGAGAGGATGAGATACTTCTAGATGTTCTGCACACAGGGATATTATTTTTTCTAAACTCTCCTGCTTCTGCAAAACTCCAGATCTCTCAAGCGAATGGAGACAGCACTGACTGCAACGCACAAATTGTAGTCACTGCTGCTAACCTACTGCTAGTACCCATCCTTTGGACTGCAGCTAAGTTATGAAAGTATTAATCCTGAAGCAAAAAATATGTGTCTAGATCCTCCACGGGGGATTTCCTCCATTTAAAGAAATGAAACTTTTTGCAGTGCCCAGACAATACAGTGATTGCCCTAGCGATCGCAGTAAGTCTTCTTTCACGACACTGTGAAACTTGAAACCACTGCCTATCTGACTATTCATGACCAAGGAAAAAAGTCCAAAAACCTAAATGAACCAACAGTAACCAACAGTAACTCTGTATAATGGAATCATTTAAAAAATTGTCAGCCAGAAAGTTTAAGAGGCCTATTCCCTCCCTTCTGTCCCCAGAACAGGATCTGGTATAAATAGGCTGTGCCTGACAGATGTTTTTGTACATGATTCTTAAAAGTTTACAGCGAGGAGAATTCATGGTTTCCTTGGGTAATAAACTTCATTCCTTTCTAGTCTTACCATTCAAAAACTGCTTTTAAAGTCAAAAGTACAAAATTGCAGAAGGAATTTTTTTTTGGGGGTGGAAGTCATTTGCATGAAGCAAGAAATGGATTAGCAAATGATCCAATTACTAAAATCATACACTTTTCATATCAAAGCTCAATATGTGCGTATGTTCATGCTCTTTTCAATCTTCTCTGTTGAAAAGTGGCAAAGCTGAGCAATGTGAAAATATAGCATTGTTGTTCTTTTAACTGTATACAGATTGGCACTTCAGCTACAGTTTAGATCTAGTAATTAATTAGAAGCATTTTCTAAATCTATACTATGGGACATCAAGGATCTGGCTCCAGAAATTCCTTCCAACTCCTGGGACAACTCAATAATGAAAACACTTGCATTTGACTAGCTCTTTTTCATCTCCCTTTCTTGTAAATAGATAAAAAATACTTTTAAAGTCACCTTTACGAAGCAACATATCTAATGCATTTAAAATGTTATATTAGAATAAGAGAAACTATCAGATACAGGTCAATGAGACAGGTAAGCTACATCCCTTCAATCACTTTTCTCCCAAATAAACCAATGTCTGTTGTAAGTGAATGTTAACATCAATATGGAAGGATACAAAGAAAGTGAACACTGAAGAGTTCTGTATGGAAACCTCATGTGGGACAACACTTTTATTTCAGATATGTCTTCCTCTGTGAGAGTCTGATGTAACCGAACAAAACAGGTATGCCCAGCTGATGTTTTAGAACAAATCTGTTATTTGAAATAAATCTGACCAACAGGAAACAAAGCAAGCAAACAACATTTCTCAGAATCCAAACTGACTTTCGATGTAGGAGATTTTTTGAGTGATTTTTTTTAAAAAAAAAAGGAAATGGAGAATACATCCCTTTCCTTCCAACTAATAGTAAAAGACACAAAGCGGTACAGACTCCAAACTATCACAGATATCTCAAATGTAACGATGATCTGGAGATATTTGTTTCTTACTCAGTGATAAAAATGGTTTTAAGGGCTCAGCTTCAGTTTACATGGTTAATGACTTCAGCCATAACTATCTCTGTGTAAAACAGGCTATACAAGCTGAAGATTTTAATGAATGCATTTTTGTTTGCTATGTACATTTCCCGGGAAAAGGTGTTTCTCTAATCTAACAATAGTGATGACAATACAGGGACTTTTGTCATGAATTCTTTAAAAAAAGTGTCAGCCCTAAATTCATTCCATATATAAGCATTTTAGCCTTCTCATGCACTTGACATAAGAGTATACCAGAGATATTTTAGATGGCACAGAAAGAAGGTTGGCCTTGTAACAATTGGTAAAAAATGTCTTGTACTTGCTGAGACTGAAAAGCATGTTAAAATGTAAAAGAAAACAGGAAAGTCTGATCTGCAAGTCAATGAGTCCTGCATGGACCATTCTATTGGATTGGTTGCAGTAAGCAAATGAAAAACATTTGGAGCAGTGAAAAGAAGTATTAAGATAATCTCCATTTAAAATCACAATATACCAGCATGAAGAGTCATTTGGAAATCATATTGCTGTTTAACTGCTGTTTGACTCATAATAATTACTGAACTAACTGTATTTGGCCACAGCCAAGCTTGTTTGTTGAGTGGTTTCTCACCTTTTTTTAAAAGCATAGAGGTTATAACACTCTGAAATAGGAAACTACTAGATAAAAGATGAATCTCACCTACATAACCAGAAGTTATATTACATACCTGTTCACAGCATATCTTGACTGAGAGGGCTTTGCACACACCTTGCTGAAGCTGAGCCATTCCACAGTCTGACATGCAGGAACATAGGACTAGATGGAAAAAAAAGGCAAGAGGGAGTATTCAATTGCATGGAAAAGGCCCTGAGAAAAAGCACTGTAAAGGGAGGCAGAGATTTTTTGGTTTCTGCATCCTGTAATGTTTTTCCCTTTTAGAAAGACATGATCTGATAGAACATGTACACACAGTCCAGGAAACAGAACCTGGAACACTCTGTTAGATAATGACTGCAGAAAAATAACTGGTAAGAATAAAAACATTTCCTGGCTGAAACTGATACTCGTCTTCTACAAGTTTCTGCTATTGGAAAGTATCCGGTTATTCACACTATTATCAATGATATCTAAGCACACGTGCTTACATTAGTTCTTTTCTATGATCAAGGCAGGGAAAAGCAATTACATACATTTCTTCATAGATCAATGAATAAACTCTTTTGAAAGAAGTAATAAAATACAGTTGTGTCTAACTAAAAGAGGGCATCTAAAATGTAGGTTTCTACATCTAAGCTAGTTATCCTAACAGAAGGAAGGAGATCTTCTAGGTTAATAGAGACCTAAGGCAGCAGCTTGTATGGAGGCACTTGGCACCGTTTCATATAAAACAAGATGTCCAAGACACCCTTGCCAGCCTTAGCAGTGAAGACTGAAGCAAAGAAGGCATTCAGTAACTCTGCCTTCTCTGCATCCTGCGTCACCAGGGTCCCTTACCTTGTTCAGCAGCGGGCCCACTGTATCCCCAGTCTTCCTTTTACTGCTGATGTATTTAAAGAAGCCCTTCTTGTTGTCCTTGACATCCCTTTCCTGATTTAGTTCCAACTGGGCCTTGGCCTTCCTTGTTGCTTCCCTGCAAACCCTGACAGCATTCCTGTAATCCTCCCAAGTGGCCAGTCCCTTTTTCCACGTGCCATGGACTTCCCTCTTCCATTTGAGTTTCACTAGAAGCTCTTGGGTCATCCATGGAGGGCTCCTGGCTCCTCTGTCTGACTTCTTCTTCCTGGGAATGCATTGATCTTGAGCTCGGAGGAGCTCATTAATCTAGCTCCATCAAGGAGAGAAACCCAGAGTAGTTTTTGGAAAAGCTAACCTTGTAGCTTCATGTGAATCTCCAGGTGAAAGGCAGATGAGGTCAGTAGCACTCAAGGCATTCCTGTACCTTTTAGTTCATGACTTGCAATATTGCTGTTAGGATTCTATGTACCCATCATAGTCTTTTAATAACTAGGGTAGAATTCAACTTATGTTCAAACTGCATATATTTCTATAGTATAACTGTCTTCATCTAAATTGAGTTCCCTTTATAGTCACTGAAGAAAAACAGTCACTTCTGGGATGTGATGTGCATTGCCCTGAATGTCTCACCCTAAAAGAGACCACATAAACCTGGGATTAAACCCATGTATTTTTCTCAACTAACAACAAAAGTAATTTGGAGCAATTAGTCAGCATTACAGATATTTCAGTCCAGGAGAACTGAATCTCACCTCCTACTCTTCAGCAACAGAATGTAATGAACTGGAAGTATCTGTTATCTATGAGGAAGTTTAGTTTGGGCCAGATATCCCAAAATGAATCTGTAGAGAGAAAAAAATAATGCAACCCCAAACTTGTAGCAGCCAGAAATTGTTTCAGAAGCATAGTAAATAAATACTCCAAGCCTTTTGTTTTCCTTGCGTGACTGATATCTCATAAATTACATCCATTCTAATAAATTCATCTTGCTCAGAACAGTTGTGTTCAGAGATGTGGGCCTGATGGCTTTGTTTCACCTACTCTTCCAAATTCAAGTGCATTTACTGACCACGTCTGGTTTAAGTCGCCATCTTTGTCCCGTTTCTGACATTCTGTTGTATTTTATTGGTATCAAAACTGGAACAAAGACTACCTTTCTTTTCTGGTTTGCCTGGTACATGTCGGGACATGGTAGAACCTTAATACAAAATATAGTAAGCAGGAATTAGTGAGGAGGAGGGGAATGAAGTGAGATGTAAAAAGAGAACCATGCAAAAGTAAGATAGCGGTATACTGAAGGCAAGGTCAGCTACAATACAGGGCCATTGAAGGGCAGCGCACTGTTGAATTCATACCCACCTGAGGTTATGCTTTGTGGAGAAAGCTGACAGTGAGCTGCTCTGGTGATTAGGGCTAAATTCTGCTCTATTGTATCCACTGACCACACTATCAACAGCTAAACAAGCGATTTGGCAGTCAGCTCCTAGAACAGCACACACACTTTTCCTCTCACATCCACTGCTGGCAATGAGAAGTCACTGCAAAAAGGTCCTTGATATACAACTGCAGGTGCAAAAAGAAATAGGTACTAACTCTCTTTTCCTGACCTCAGCTCTTAACAGCTTAATACCTTTGGCTAGTGTCTTGCTCACATTTAGGGTTTTGGGGATGGGAATCCTGTCCCTCACTGCTTCAGTACTGCTGTAGAACATCAGGAGAGATCAGTTTTGTGGTAACAGCTGTGGATGTGGATTTGCAGAGGCTGCAGCTGTGTGCAGAGAGGAAATGGGTAGAGTAAGAAACATAGGGCTAATGGCTCATAAAACCCAAAGCATAAGGGCAGAAGTCTATGATCAGTGCTATGTGAAGAGTGCAGCAATAGCCTAGGGCCATTCATTGCAGGTTGAAGCTCTTCCAGGTTTGATTTCTTATCCATCCAGCTCAAACTAAGCAGTCATATGTGCTTGCCAGACAAATAGCAAAACTGTGGCCTAGAGGGGGAGAACATGCCAGCTGGGAGGCAACATATAGCTGAAAAAAAATCTCTGATGTTGAAAGCAGCAGATCTTACACATCCTACCTCTGACACTGAAAATGAAGAGGAGATATGAGGAGTATGCCACTTCAATGTCAGATTAGGTTGTGAAGTGAGCTAGGCTGACATTCACTGATCCTTAGGAGAATAGAACCTACAGAGAAAGGGTAGATAATGGTGTTGACACGCACATTTTAATCTGTCCCCTTTGCAAGCCGTAACAAGCTGTGCCTCAGCTAGATGACTCATGAACTCCATATGAACCTCTTCTGAGGAAAAGGAATACCTTTTCTGGATGGCCTAACTTAAAGAAATTAATGCTCTGTTATGTGACTGGATTGCTTTGAATCTGTGAGACTTTACTCCTGTGAAAAATTGCAAGAAAAGAATTTCTGAAAATGGGCAAGATGACGTTGCACTCGGAGAACTGTAGTTTGGCTGAGGACATAGCAACAAACCAGTTTCTCAAAATGGGAAGGCTCTAGTGGGTCCACAACCAAGAATAAAAGTTTTACTGGCTCTGGCACAGAATGTTCAGCTGTAAAATTTGGAGAGGGTTTCTTTTGTATTCTTGTTTGGAAAATTGTGAGCTAGCTGAAGAGTGCTATTTCAGTTATCCTGAAACTATGGGGGGTTTAGGTCACGTCAGCCAATAAATTTTGTCTGGAAGTAATTTTTCAGAGTTGGGTAAACACTGTTGCTTTCTCCTACTGGCATGGGATTAAACCGCCCAAGCAGGCTATATGAAATGCAATTTAATGCCCTCTGTTTTAATAGAGAAGACATAGCAGCTCTTAACAGAGCTCCCCAAAAGGGGTTTATCCATTATTTTGAGGCTATTCTCCCCTGTTGATACCAACTCTGTAACCTTATGGTTAAAACACACCCCTAGGAAGCAGCGTAGATGTATTCCAGCATTGCTTTAGAAATTGCAAACCATGGACAGATATAGATGCCCAGAGTGGCTGTGGATGCCGTGTAGGTCTTTCCTGGACTCTTCCTTCTATTCCAGAAGGGGATGGGTCATCACAAACCATTGCCAATCCCACACAGAGGTACTATAGGCACTGGGTCATCTAATACGGCATTAGACTCTTATGTCTGGGCATCTTAACCACTTCCAGAAGTCATTGGGAAGAGGGAGAAGAGGGGATAAAGAGGGTATATTAATGAGTGCAAGCCACTCCAAATCCCTGGTGGCATGTGGATCAGGGCACTCTCCAGGAGGGATGTCTGCTTCAGCACAGATAGGAGAGGGATTAATCCAAGTTTCCTATGCAGTGGGTGAAGTATTTTATTCACGTAGCTACTAACTGTGAAGGAGATGGAGATCCAAGCACTACCTGATTCACAAAATCATAGAATGGTTTA
>VZTV01106175.1:0-33494 GCA_013400875.1 Anhinga rufa | reverse complement strand
AATCCAGACTCACTCATACAGTGAGTCTTTAGTAACGTCTAGGTTAGAATGCAAGTATCTGACTTCTAATCATAATATTCAGTTCACCATATTGTAGATGATCGCTCAAGTAGTGGGATGCAGTTTATCTACTGAAGACTAAGGTTTTGAGGCCCAGATTCTGCTGCACATCTCTGGATGTATCGGATTCTCACTTCCATGCTATCCAGGCAGTTGGGTATGTGTATCCTTAACATGTCAAGTGTCAGTGGGCTGTGGGCTGTACAGACACTTCCAGCTTGTGTGAAGCTGGCCAGAGGGGTTGGGGACTGAGCTGCTGAGAGAAGGATCTTTCGGTAAGCTTCATTGTAGGGCACATGGGCTGCAAGCAATGTAAAGCTGCAACTTCTTAACAGAACCTTACTGTGAGAATGATGTACTTTTGCCCCTGGTAGCCGGTGTGTGTTCCAGGGGAGTCCGGACTTCTATAGCCGTGATGGAGAACAAGTGCTGTTAACGAAGTACTACTTTTTGCTTCCATGGTGAGATGTTAGTATTTGTCAAGATGCAATTATTGGCTCGTCTTCAGTGCCTTCTAAAATAACTGGTTTTGGCTAACATTTACAGCCCTTTTTATATATTTTCCTCTGATTATTCATGCTTCTATTCTTTCCAATAACTTCCTTCCCTTCACCTTTCTTTCCCTCTATAAAGAATTCTCAGTCTCTGCTCTGACTCTGTGATCCAGCATTTTTGAGGGTGTAACAAAAGCTAAGTTTGTAATATTTCCAGAAACAAGAATGTCTGTATTTGATTAACTCAATTTTAATTGATCCTTCTCATTTTGAAACTTGTGTTCTATCACTTTACCGTTGTCCTTGTCAGTAATACTGATGCTAAAAAAAAAAAATCTCTTATAGGCAAAATCTAGTTGGGATATCTCATACTCTTCAGAGGGATGTTCATTAACAGCAACATCTGACAGGACTGCATCTTTATGCTAATAAAAATATACTGCATTTAAAGTAAGGTTTATAGAAAAAAAACATTTTATTTTTTGAGTACACTTAAACAAAGCAATGTTCATTTGCACAGCAAATGTTAAAGCTTCTTATGTTCTCATGCCTCCATGGTTCTGGGATGCAACATTGATCTCCCATTATGTTTGTGGCAAAGAACCTGATTCCTTAAGTCTATCTTGCAGATTTAAAGGAGCTGAAAACTTAACAGCCAGGTTTGATGGTTATTTCCTTTGCACAGAGGGGGATGGATGGAATGGTTCTGTGGCTATTTCCCAGACTCCAAAGTAGCCCTTTGGAGCTGTAAGTAGTTAAGCATGACTCTTGAAGTAAAGAGCTGCTTCTTTTCCTGTTTTGGGAAGGTGTAAGAAGTTAACTAAGCTACTGAGGGTTAAGGGTTTTTTGTTTTTGAGCTTTCTTTCATATGTGAGTTCCTTTGAAAATCAGATAAGTCATTCTTCCTGAGTTCTTAGCTTTTTGTTTCAATCCTACCTTTGCCAAGCATGCAATTTTTAATAGTTTAAATGCAATCTATATGAGGAACTTCAGTCTCTGCTTTGTGGCTTATTTCTAAGCAGTTGTTGTGGTGAAGTTAGAATACTTCCCAAAAAGATAGCTGTTTACCCTTGTTTCCTCCTGTGCTAGTATTGTGCACAGACTGAATTACTTCATATTGATCTTGTGCTTCTCAATCCAAGTCAGCTTCAGAGAGGCAGGCGTTGAATCTAAGTGAAACTATTAGCTCCATATTTCTAAACCAGGCAAATCTGCAGTTTCCCATAGGCAGCAGGCAATGCAGTATCGTACATGCATTTGTGTCATGGGGTACTTATGATGGCAGCAGCTTGTATGCACTTCAGTTGATTAAAACACAATTACTCTGGCTTTTTGTGTCTGAAATGACTTTCCATCTTAATGAAGCAAGGGAGTCTCTGGACAGAAGTACTGTATATGGGGAAAGCAATGTAATTCTAAAGGGCATATCCTGGAAATAATTAAAAGCGTTGGGCTCATCCATCAGTTTGAATAAGAAAAAATTACAAAAGGGGGAAGCAAAGTAGAGATCAGTACACATGTTAAGTGACTTTTAATATTTGCTACTTGAAGACTTTCATAGTGTCAAAGAACTTAGTATTCCCAGTTTGTTGTGGTACTAGTAGCCAATCCTGTATGTCCGAATAGAGTTGTCATTCTGAAGCACGGTGCTTGCTGAGTTGTGGCTGTTGCCAAGTTGTTATTGCTTCTCGCCTGATTCCCTGATTAACTCCCTTGTAGCCAATACTCTTGATGTAATGTGCCTCTTGACATTTTAACTTGGGCCATCCTTCTTACACAGCTTTCTCTGCTTTTTCCAGTAAGAGTTTCTTGGAGTAAAAGATCACAGTATGGAGCTGGTACCCACTGTTTCTAAATGCGGGCGCCACCTGAGTGTAGTGTTTATGTCTACACAGTGTTTCTCAGAGAAAATACACAGGCTATCCTGATGTTGTTTCCCCCTCATAAGGGCTTTGTACCTCTTGGACAGCTTGCCTCATGTCTGTTTCGCTGTACATATTTTTGTGTTAAATGTACTAGTAAGAAATACCATCTCCTGAAACTTCTGTTTATTTTTCCATTATTTTAAACACAAATTCATGTGAGAAATAATTGTTTTGATATGGTTTGCCTTGCGAATTTGTTGATTCATCAAGGTCAAAGCAAGAGAGAATCAGAAACAGAAATGGTAGCATTTTAGAAGAATAGATTCCTGTTGAATCAAAACTCAGTTTGACTTCCTGGTAAGTCCCACCACCTACATATCTGCAGTGACTTTGTTAGCTGAGTATAGTTTGAAACTGTGGTGTTAGTCTTGTCCAGGAAGTTATTAATTTACTTTCAGACTTTGTAATGAGGCTTTCTTTCGTATGTCCTCTACTCCATTGCTGAGACTGTAAGTTGTTTCAAGAGAAAATTCTTGTATTACTTGGAATTCAAAAACCCTGATGCTTTGACTTGCAACATGCTAATAGGACAGTTATATGAACCCTAAAAGAAAGACACAACTACTGTGTTTTTTTCATAATGTTCTTATGTTCTAAAATACATGATTTAGTCAAGGAGATGGGTTCAGTATAACATACACTTGGTCTGTTTCCTTGATAGGTAATAAAGGAAAGGGAAATGCATGGTACCTTTATATGGCAAGCCTATGAATGAATACAAGAATCTGTTTGTGAACTTATTATGAGGAAGTGTCATGGTTTAACCCCAGCTGGCAACTAAGCCCCACACATCTGCTCGCTCGCTCCCCCTCCAGTGGGATGAGGGAGAGAACTGGAAGAGTAAAAGTGGGAACTTGTGGATTGAGATAAAGACAGTTCAATAGGTAAAGCAAAAGCCGCACACGCAAGCAAAGTTCACTCCTTCCCATGGGCGGGCAGGTGCTCAGCCATCTCCAGGAAAGCAGGGCTCCACCATTTATGAGGGTTACTTGGGAAGACAAACACCATCGCTCTGAATGTTCCCCCCTTCATTCTTCCCCCAGCCTTATATGCTGAGCATGACCCCATGTGGTGTGGGACATCCCTGGGGTCAGTTGGGGTCAGCTGTCCCGGCTGTGTCCCCTCCCAACCCCTTGTGCACCCCCAGCCCACTTGCTGGTGGTGTGGCAGAAAAGGCCTTGACTCTGTCTAAGCCCTGCTTGGCAATAATGAAAGCATCCCCATGTTATTGAGCTGTTTTCAGCACAAATCCAAAACACAGCCCCACACTAGCTACTGTGAAGAAAATTAACTCTATCCCAGCCAAAACCAGCACAGGAAGATACCACTACTTGTTTCCTTTGTCTTCTCTTTGCTATTTAGCCATCCTCATTAGATAGTGCCATTTTCTGACTTAATTTATGTTCTTTAAGGATTCTATGAAGAAAGTAGAAAAGTCAAGCCTGTGCTATTGCATTCCCTACACCTTTTGTGGATCTATCCCAGGGAATATTGTTAATTAGTATCATTAGTTTTCAGGCACTGTCAGCAGTTACTTGCAATTTCTACTTAATACCTTTCAGTTATTCTCTGTTCTCATATTTAATATTTGCATATTGCCTTCATAGCATGACTTTGACAAGGACGTTGCACTCTATTCAGGTTTATTAAAAAGTAAAAACTAAGGTTTAAAATATAGCACTGCATTTACATTTGGTAGCCTGTAAGAACTATTCAGGTAACCTGAGGAGTTTCAATGAATCTCAAGCAAGAATGTCATGTAGTTTGTGATTATAATGGAGAAGGAATTAGCTAGCCAGAATAGCTCACCTAGAACCCCAGAAATGTTTCAAGAAATTGTGCAAGTAGGACACTAACACTTCAGCAGTCTTTCTACTGGAGGGAAGACAAAATAATAAGGTAAAATTCTAGACTGCTTTCAAGTTGCCTTGTAGAGATGTTTCTTTGGGAGAGAAAGTATAACTCTAAAGAGAGAATGTTGCAGGCAAAGCTACGTAGACATGCCTCTGAGTGATGGAGTTCACTGATTTGATAGATTGACTGTGGATCAAATACCACAGGTGTGCATCCAAATGCTGTGTTATGTTATAATCAATTAGCTGCAACTGATATGGCTTCCCTTTCACCTATTATCATAGTTAATACTGACAAATCTTCCTAGTATAAGAGATCAATATGTAGTATTTTAAAGAAAAAGTGAATACCTGAAACTTTGCTGCAAAACATGCTGCAAAAGGGGTGATAACTGGACAGACTTTGATTCATGATCTATGAGAAACAAGCAGGAGGTAACAATTCTGGGAAAGCTGGGTGTGAGGGGTTGAGCTCTTTGCTGGGACTTCTATTCCTGACTAATGAGCAACTGAAGGACAGTGGTGATCTTCTGTTGGTTGTTTCTCACTGACCCTACTCGCCTTTGCAGAACACTTGCTGTTTTCTGTTAAGGAGCTCACTTGCACTCCTTCTCCAGCCAGATTTTAGTGACTGATTGGTAGAACAATTTGCTTGCATAAGAGTAGTGGCTTGGATTGACTTTAAAGTCAGTGAGAATGAGGGGGAAATGCACTCAAACTGAGTGCTGACTACTTCCAGTATCTGTGTGACATATAGTATCCAGAATGTATTCTGAGCTGGAAACCCAGGCAGGAAGAGTCAAAGCGCTAGTCTTGAGTTGTAGCAAGCTTGAAACTTTAAGGGGAAAGGCAGGACATTTTAAGATGTTCTGAAACTTTTGGAATTCACCATTAACTTTTTTATGTAAAGCTAGAAAAAGTGGTCATTTGGTTTTAACGTTTATAAACTTGACTAAATACAGTCAACCAAATATGCTAGCCAGGAAGATGAATGATTGGGTGATCATGGCTTTTTTTTCCTGAATTACCAGTGAAGTTGAAAGTGGTAAGAAAGGTATGTGTGTGTATATATATGCACATAATCTATATATCCTGGAATGACTTGGGAACAGTACAGATCCCTCCACTCTGAAGGGATTATGTCTTGTTACCTCATTTAGTAATCTAGACCTTTGTCTGTCTTTCCAAGGTCTTACACAAGTGAATACCTAACTTAGTAACAATCTTTCTTGTTACTCTTCCCAGTTTCTGCATTCAGTGGGGATACAAATATTTTAGAGGTGGACTTGCAAGCAAAAGTAAGTGGAAGACATCTTCAGTGGTATTTGGTTTGGGAGTTCTGCTGTACTCGTGGCTTTTGTGAAGTTAGTCTTCCAAAATGGTACACTTCCTTTCTGCCTGGAGAAGGAATTGTAATCACCCTCCACCAGGGCTATGACTGTATTTTTCTCCTTCGGACACCATGTTGAGGGATTTGTCTTTAGTAGCATGTCTGACCAAAAGTGTGTTACATGGCAGCTGCTCACCTTTACATCCTTGAAAATAATAACAGTGCTGTCTCCAAGAAATTGGAGACATGCTTTAAGAAATGTACTTAAAACAGGAGTGAAACAGACTTATTCTACCTGGAGGTCTCTAGATTTAATACTGTATAGTCTCCAGATGCTGTAAGTTTAAAGAAACTTAAGAAATTAAGGATAACCAAGCCAAAGCACAAAGTGGATTGTTCTCAAGTTCAATTAATAAAGAAACAACAATGCTGGTCTGTCAAAGGACTTCAAGGCTGTAGTGGCAGATGACATGAAACTACATCAGAAATCAGATGCAGAGGGAGTGCTGCCTATGCCTGACAAAACAATGCAAGTAGATCAAAGAGACAGTCAGATACTGTTATTGTCCATGGAGGCCACCAGGCATGTGAGCAGGCATTTCTCCATCAGTAAAGTGGCAGTTTGGTGTTTGTGTGTTCTCTTTGGCTATGTAAATGTCAATGAAAATTGGTGGTAGGATACCTGGAAAGCAGGGCCTCATGTCTGCACAAGTTGTCAAATATCCCCTTACCTTAGTGTAAGGGACAGTGCTTGAGGACAAGAGGGTTTTTTAAAATGAGAGAGAAGTTCTTCTCTTCTTGTGAATGGGATGAAGAAGCTTCACTAAGGTGGAGTAATAGTTCTTGCTGCCTGAGAAATCTCTGATTTGTAAACCCTAGGCAACAGGAGAAGAAATTCATAGTAACTTGAGAAAAGAGTTCTAAACAAGGAGAGAGACTGAAAAGTGTTAGCCTCCTCCCAGGAGGAATTGAAATAAACAGAGAAACCTATTCAGGATGGAAATATGAAAAACTCCACACAAACACACTTGCATATTGGATATGGACTGGTGGTTCTCAATAGATCTAAACTATTTTGTACTAGACTCTGCTAAAATGGACACTTGTTGCTGAGGGTACTTAATGCCTCACATGATGTGTGAGTGTCTTGCAGGTTCAGGTACTTATAGAACATATGGTTAGCGCTTAATGGAGCATTATATCATGTGGGCATTATAAGACAATCCAGCAGGAGTGGGATTTAGAGGACACTTGCTCTGTTAACCACTACTCACAACTCTTAGCATTAGGAACTAGATATCTCAGGGTCTAGTCTACTTACAGCTTGGTACTTGCATTGGAGGGAGGCCTTTGGTGCCTCTCTCCCTGTGCACTTCCCAGCACAGCTATACATCTCCATTCTAGCATTATCTTTCTACCTGCAGTTGACTCCAAATACTTTGGATGGGATGCACAGGGAGCTGCTGCTAAAGTAAATGGCTTTCCCCTATCCGTGTGGCTCTTCTGTTCACTTTACTAGTTGCTGCCTCTGCCAGGTCACTGCATCTTCCTCCTTCTTCCCTGCACAATTTAAGAAATGTGGGATCTGACAGAAGTGAAAGAGAAGATGCAGCAGTGGTGTGGCAGTATACCTCAGATATGTGGGTGAGAGAAAAAATAGCCTTCTGTGGGGACTAGTGATTGTTCTCTTCATCTCCACACCTGGATGAGCTACACTGGTCTTCTAAAGGGGCCACATCTGCTAGGTCAGAGAGAAAAGGTAGGTATTCTCCATTTGGTCACTGTTTCCCATTTCCTACAGGTGCCACTTCTGTCTGTGTAGCCCACTGCCTGGGCTGCAGAAACTGGAAGGGCTCTAGGATATTTGCCTCTCTCTGGCACTCTGAACCATCAGTGGTGCCTGAAGTGGGAACCCCTCTGCTGCTGCCATTTTATGGCCATATCTGCATTTTTCATTCACACATAATAGCACTTCCTACTTTTTCTAGTATCCCAATGTAGAATGGTGTGTCAGCCCAAGAAGGGGCCATGTGAACTGAGACTGAATAGTTTGCATCTACCTTGACAACCCAAATTTGGGATACAGTTGCTATGACAATGGAATAATCTGATTTTAAGTCAGTGCATACAAACAGTGAGTAGCCAATTGGCTGCTGAATATGGTTAGCTAGGAATGTAACTTTTATTTAGCTGATGGAAGTGTGTGAATGTGTCTGATTTCATTGAAAGCTTTTCTATGACGATCATTGTTCAGAGCACTTCAATATATTCATGGTTCACTCAGTACATTGCATGCAGTTATATATACAATTCATTCTTTCCATTATGCATTGGCTAAAGGATCTCTGAAGTAATCTGCCAATCTAATTCAGTCTTCTGAGACAATTGTCTTACAGATGGACTATTTCCTGACAATGAAGCACACTACTGACTGGATGTGTGGCTTACACAGTGTAATTCAATATTGTAACTCTTTTTTTATGCTTCTGCTCTAGTGCTGATTAAACACCAGCATTGTAGCAGCAAACTATGTACATACATGAAGTCCTATCTGACCATTTGTTTAATCTGAAATCCAACTCTTTCATTTCGGATGGGGACTTTTTACTGAGCTACTTAATATCTTGTATGCATTCTCAACAAAAACTTGACAGGTTCTGTTCAAGCGTATTAGTGTGTATTAGTGCATTTTCAACACTTGTATTATGCACTTAGGTAAGACCTATTTTTAAATCTTAGAGTTGCATACTACTCTCAAAGTCTGTCTCTTGCGTTTATCTCAATTGTTAGTAAATATTTTACCTCTGACAAGTCAATTCACTTCGGTCTTTATTTCGCTTCTGATCTTATGTTAATACATTCAAAGTTGTGACTTAATTGGAACTGCAGGTGACTATTACACTTAAAATGAATAGTGTTCATCAGAAACAAACCATTTACTATTTGCAAATCTGATTTGGTGGTCTTCTCGTGGTCTTATAGTTGAACTATTGGGGAAAAATAATACTTTAGCGGTTGAGTTCCCTACAGCTCTTACTCATTGGTCAGGAAGGGAATATTTAAAACATCTGAACTCCACTGGCTGAAGATTTGCTACTTTGAGAATCAGACTTGGAAGTGTGGGTTTTAAAAAACTTTGTTACAGGTATTATAACAGCTCCTGTTTAAGCAGTAGCTATTTATTTTAAACTATGAAAAATTTGGCATTTACTTTGGTGGGTACAGGATCAGTTCCTCAGTGAGCGAGTAGTAATGCATTATCAATTTTGCAAGTGATGGTAAACTGCTCTCCTAATCTTTTTACTCCTGGTGTGTCTTCTCACTGTACTTTTTCCAAAAAGGATTGGGAAGTTAGTGCTGCTCCACTGAAACCATGTATTTTGGAAAACTACAGTGGGCTTGCAAAAAGCAAGTTTCTTCCTGTTAAATTTTATTAGAGAAGAAAAATTTGATAAAATTGTCAGTGACTTTTTTGATTTCCGCAAGAACTTTAATGTAGGAAAATAAACAGGTATTAAACACACTCAGAATAAAGTTTTGGTCACATTTTTTCATTTCTTTCTGTGTCTGCCTCAAGAAAAATTAAAACCATCAGGAAGAAGTATGGAAAAGAACATCACTATTTCATATACTCTCACTGTTTTCTGACCTTTCCTCCTTGCATGAAAAGGTGACAGCATTTTAAAATCTGTCATAAAGGCCTTTAGGGGAAACTTTAATTATCCAAAAAGTGAAGATGTCAAAAACTGTAACCTAAGGACTAAGTCAGAAATAAGAAATTTTTTGCATCATTGTTTAGGATCAATTTAAATGTCTGACTGTTTCCTGATGCAAATATAGCTTTGCTTCCTGCCCCCAAGTTTTGGACTTTCTTTTTTTTGTCTTAAAGAGATTAAAGCCTTCCTGCAGGAATTGGTTTTATGTTTTTCATGCAATCTCAGATTCTGTTTTCACAGATGCTCTAAACTTTTCTGGAGCTGATTTTAACTGGAAGTTGTAAAGGTACACCACATACAATTTCAGGTAGCCTTTCTATACTTTCTGCTATACAGGACATAAAGATTCTATTTATTTTGAGAAAATACATAGTAGTTTGGCCTTGAATCCCTTCCCATAACTGCTTGTGCATTCAGTTTGTTTGCACAAAACTGAAATTCTTCAGAGTATATTCCTGAGAGAATATCTCATGCAAATTGCACAGAGGAACTTGAGAAACCTGCATTTCACTTGTATGGTTCGTATGTGGTGCAGGGCTGATAATAAAAGAAAAATATCTCTTACAAGAATAAAATAAAATAAAAATTATAGGAAGCTTGATCTGATGTTAGTTTACTATCTCTTAAATTTGGATCTATAGTTCTGTGTTGCTTGTAAACAAATGAGACTCCAGACTATCAACTGACATAATTTTCCATTCCCCTCCCCCACCCCCGTTAAGGAAGGTGGTAATTGCCAAGCTGTTGACAGCAAGTGCTGGAAGAAGCAATGTGAGTGATTTCCTTGGTGACTGTCAGACTCTTTAGACAAGGCTTTCAAACTACATTCATAATAACAGAAATACACTGTGGGAAAGATAGGCAATGCGGTCTTCAGCAAGCTTGTTTCTTGCCAATATACTGAAATCGGCTACCAGCAATTCCAGCTTTGTATTGGTGTATTAGCTTGGGGAACTCGCTGAAAGACTAAATGATTCATTGCATTCTTAATTTTTACAGAGAAGCAATAATATCCATAAAGTTTAGACACAGACCTCTAGTATAAAATCTGAACATATTCTTGCAGTGCTGGGTACTCAAGAGATCTTTGCTGTAGTGACTAATTTTGTATTTCATAATTGTGTTTCTTAAAAATACATTCTGTCAAATCCCAAGATGGCAGATACTATCTTGGAGTGAATTAATAAAGAAAAATTCTTAAATAATCTGCTGTTACTAAATGGCTGAGTATGGGTCGGGCAGTTTCTGAGTTTGGTATTTAATGTAGGCAACACTCACTTTGTGTCTTGCTGATTATGTTTTAAATGGGCTTAATTTTCAACAGTTTGCAAGGTGGTACGTTTCAAAGCCTACAAGACATAAAATTACGAGCTTAAGCATGCTTGCCTTAGTCTGTAGGCTTGGGTTCATCACTAAATCTCTCTGCCTCAGTCTCCACAGCTGTAA
The DNA here is from genome assembly GCA_013400875.1 of Anhinga rufa. NCBI lineage: Eukaryota > Metazoa > Chordata > Aves > Suliformes > Anhingidae > Anhinga > Anhinga rufa. The sequence continues at coordinate 22,670 of VZTV01106175.1, read as the reverse complement.
AGTAGGAAGAATGTGCCTTCCTCAGAGGAGTGCAGTGCATGTTAAATGATTGACCAAGAACAGAAGTGGCTGGCGCTCTGCAAACACTATAATGGTGGTCTCCTTAATTGAGGATTAGGTTTCTGATCACAGGCAGTGCTTTTGAACAAGGAATGACTTTTTTCTCCTAACTTCTGCCCAAAAGTTTCCTATTTTATTTTGTGCTAACTTCCTTGTCTTTGGAATTTCTTGCAAGTTCTCTCTGTGTTTATAGGTTAATGTTGGTGGACATACTGTTGATGCAGACATTTTCCCAATGCTCTTGCTTTGCATGCCCCTTGGATAGGATCGAATTTATTTTTTTTTTCAAATATCATTTTCCAGTAGTTTGGCCTCACATCCTGTCTCACCTAAAGTGTGTCAGTGGACTACCTGATGTAGAGAATAGAAATATTCCTTACAAAAGTTAGGTTTGTGTATATATAAACCACTTCTGTGATTTTTAATGCTGGGGCTTGTAAGCTTTATTTGGTTCTATAAAGTGTTTCAAACTAATTTGGATGTGGATAGGATATGTGGTTATTGAATCAAGAGCTTTTAATGTGTGGGTTTGTTTTTTTAATACTACGTTCTGTTCATACTCTGAAAATCTGCACAGCACTTCCAGTAATTTTTAGTGATGATTTCAGCTTTGTCAGTAAGACAATGTAAAGTAATTCTTCACTGTTATATTAAGGCTACAGAAATTTAAAACTAGCTGTAGTATCTTTGCTTAAACCATACTCCTATGTGAGTCCTCCAAAAGGAACTAGTCTGATTTATTGCTGTGTACCAATTCTCTCCATAGAACTGTGCTGCCTCCTTGCTCTTGGGATTCTCTTTCTTTTCTTTCAACACCCTAAAGGCATCACAATAACCAAAATGAATATACACAAGCATCTTAAGAGAAGTGCCTATTAGGATTTCTAATGTTTTGAATGTTTTTTCCACCTTCCCTTATCTGCATGTGCCTTTGTTTAAGGAATAAACTTGCAAATAATTAGAAATCCAGATATGGATTTGTCTTGTCTTAAAACTATACAGGGACTGAGGAACCCTAATTCGCTTGTTATTGAATTAGGGAATTACTGAATACCAGACTAAAGTAATACTACAGGAAACCCTAGGTCAAGCGAATAATTCCATTTATTTCAACTGGATTTAATTATATTTATCTGTAGTTAATGTTTCCTTTAACACAAAAAAATGTTCAGGTATTCATGACATGTAAATTGCTGCTACTAGTTCAAAACTATTGAATAAAAATTCCCTTCTGTGCATCACTTCTATTGAAATTGAGAGAGGAGTAGTAATGAACACATTGTATCCTATATTTTTGTAAGAATACTGCTGACTTCATTCCAAGTAAAACTTATTTTAAATAAAAATCTGTGTAGTGTTTTAGCCAGTAAGTTACAGCACTAAACCTAAATCTTGTTAAACATAATCTAATAAGAGCAGAAAATATTTTAGTTGATTTTCATTGTCCAAATTCAGAGAGAAAATAGATAAGGTACACTTACTGTAAAAGGCACAACATGGAAATCTCTAATTGATTATCTTCATTCTCTTTTTTCTTTTTGTAACTGAAGCTGTGATTTTTAATGTACATGAAAGCCTCTGTTTTTGCAATTTCATATTAAAAAGCAAAGTATTCTTCTAAACTTTATGCAATTCATAACCTGGTTCTGTAGTGAAAGCTAAAATCCTGTCTATGTGGCTCACTTCCTAAAAGTAAGGTTGTACAGTAGCACCACCATCTCTCGTCAGATTAAGGTGGACCTGCATAACAGCATGGGCACGAAGATGTCAGGTTTGTAATACTTCTGCTCATGATCTGTTACTTTTTCATTGATCTTTACAAGCCTATAACTCTTCTAAAAAGCATGTCATTAGATAGATATTGAAAGGAAAATGCTGATGATGGCTCTACAAAACCAATAAAGCTGCCTTTATTAGCTTTTATGAAAGTCTTTATTGCTCATAGGGTCTTATTCTCGGCAGGCGGTGAACCACATTTAGGCACTTAAAACCCATTTCTCATAGGCATCTCCAGAAGCCTTTGCCCTGGCACTTTCAGTGCTCCACCCTTGTGAACATATTTCTCTTCTAAGTTTCTGCCCAGTAAAGTCAAAACACAAAATGTTAAAATATGTACTTGCTCTTAGATGTTGCTCTAACCAGTGAAAGAGTCAGTGGTGGCTCCTGGGAGAGGAACAAGTTTCTTTCTGTTTCCAGTATTATAATAGCTAAGACAGTAAACATTAATTCTCATTAAGCACTTTGCTATAAATCTCAGTTTAATATCTGTTTCAGATGGTCTAGATAAATTCTTAACCTTTCAGTTGTTCCCTCTTGTAAACCTGTATCAGTGATGAATCTTGGCAGTGACAAATGGCACTGTTAGACCCTGCAACTACTTCTGTTCATGTTCTTCCCTATGTGTTTTCTTTTAGAGGGAGGAGGAGGGGAAAGGGACAGGCTGGGGAAGACAGTTTGAATACTAATGCCTATAAATGGCATCCTCCTTTTCCTCCCCTTACTCAAACTCTGAGCATGTCTGCAAAAGCTAGGAGTCTCTCTTGAAGAAAAAACCCAAACAAAACAAACGAACCCCACACACAAACAAAAAAAAACCAACCATTAAGTTGACTGATGAACCATTTGCTTGTTGTGGTAGCAAATTAAGTAATGTTAGTGATCAATTAGTGATCTTCAGCCTTCCAGATCACTTGGTTCCAACAATGATGCGTATAAACATCTGAAGTAGGTAGATTGTCTCCTGAAGTAGGAACAACCTTATGCTGTTGAGATCACTTGCAATTGGTTTATTGTATTCTTGGAATACATTGTCTTATAGCATAGCCAGTATGATTGAAAAATAGTCATGCACACCTTCTTACAGCACCCAGAAAGTACAGAAATCTGCTCCTTTTTAAAGTTTCTAGACCATTGTGGCAAAAAAGTTACTGTTGTCATACAAGTGAGATTTAACATGTCCCATAAGTAGCTGATTTGTGTGTTGGACTGGAATGAACTTGAACTCTGAAACTTTGGGGTCTACCCCACCTTTACCACCACCTGATGGGAAGACTGGCAGACAGGTACAATAACAACTCAAATTTATGAATAGTGTTATTCCAGGTGCCAAAGGTAGATGTAATTAAGCAATAATCCTGTCTTCCCAAGGACAAAATAAAAAAACTTGCTGTATTGCTTTTTCCAGTTAAGATTCAGGTGAAAAAAGGATTTTGACTCAAGGTTAGAATGTAACTTTCAGTGAAATGAAGATACCAGATTAATTTAGAAAACTTTCATTTTGGGAGTATTCAGTTTCTGTTATAATAGTATTTCCTGGAATATATTTTTGACTATCAGAAGTATCAATGCATAATGTTTTACAAACCTCCAAAATGCCCAGTTCCCCCCATCTACTAATGCAATATGAGGTGTTTTAATTTTCTTTGTGCATTTTCTGTTTTGAAGAAAACAGTACAGACAATTAAAAAAAAAAATAAAGTTAACAGAACACGTCAACTCCTATGTCATGTAACAATTTTGTAGTTAACACTGCTATTTAACTGTCATGAAACAGGATAAAACTGTTAAATAAAAAAAAAGGAAAAATTAAGAACTAATATCTATTTGATAGGAAAACTTTTGTTTGGCATAATGGGAGACACATTTCAAAACCTGAGTTTCATATCGAAAATATCCTTTGTGGCTAGTCTGTTGTAGTGAGGATCTGTATTGATAAGATCTTCTGACCTGAGCAAGCTGAACCCGGCTGTTGCATTGCGCACTTGTTTGCTATGCAGTGGAAATCAGGTAGAGCTTAAGACATTGCACGAAACTGCCCTGTGTTAGAATATGGGGGCTCCCAGCTGTAATGCTTTTGCTGACCCATAGCAGACCAGCACAGTGACCTTTTTGGTAACGGTATAGCCCCAGGAAGTTTTGAAATGAATGGGAAAGTGATTCAAGAAAAAGACTGCAGTATCACAGAACAGGGCAAAGAACAGGTTCTGTCTTCTGAAGAGATACGTGTCTACAGCTCCAGGCACATTTAAGAGCTGAGTACATTCAGTACCTTCTAAGACCTGGCTCAGACCCTAAATTTTCATGATACTACCAGCTTGATCTCGTTTCCTGTTATTGGTTTAGTGGGAGTAATCTTTCTTAACAAGCTCTCAAGGGTGCCACAAAACTTTATTAATATTAAGCAAAGAGTTTGGAGATTCTCCACGACAATGTGGAATATAACAGTAAGGATAATGCTTTAATAGCATGGTTTTGTTTGTCACAAAAAATAATTCTGTCCTGTCTCTTTGAACAACTGCAATGATTTTTGTGCTGTTTGTTAATATATTTAGATTAGATGCTGAAGTGAAAGCCTAAACACGCTGTCATCTTCAGACACACTCAGGCAATTAGAGTGCAGCTTGTGTTATTGTTTTATAATTCAAGCCTAGTGAAGTCATAAATTAAGAAGCTCATTAAATTTTCAATTGCATTAATAGGAAAATTCAACTTATTAAATTCTTTGGTAAGACCTAATAACAAAACATTGGAAATGCATCTTTATTTTTTTTCCTCTATCTTCGTTAATCCTTGTTGGCCAGATAGCTTTCTCTACCCTTAATATAGAAAAAAAATAAAGTAATAGGAATATAAATTGTAGAAAACAATGTCTCTTACATGGAGCTTAACATTGATCCTCCTTGTCACATTTTAAAGACTTTTTTTTTTAACAAATTCTCATGACTGACAGCCTGCCCCTTAAATAGCTACAGGCATCTCAGCAGCAAGGTGCCAGCATCTTTGTGCTCTATGCTTGGCACTGCTTTGTTTATAGTAGCATATCAAATAAAGACTGATAACACTTTTTATTTGGCAATGCATGAAACAATTTGATGCTATAGGTTGAGCTTTTTAAAAAAGGAAATATTAAAAATATCTCAGTTTTCCCTCCAATCGGATATTTTGAGTGTATGTATTTAATGGAGCATGCAAATATGAAACTGCTCAGTGAGCTACATCTGTACTGGTAGAAATGGCTTCATATCCATTAAAATCCTAATCGCAGAATGGCAGGGGTTGGAAGGAACCTCCAGAGATCCCCTCGTCCAGCCCTCCTGCGTGAGCAGGCACACCTAGAGCAGGGGGCACAGGACCATGTCCAGGCGGGGTGTGAATGGCTCCAGGGAAGGAGACTCCACAGCCTCTCTGGGCAGCCTGGGCCGCTGCTCTGGCACCCACACAGGGAAGGAGTTTTTCCTCATATTCAGGTGGAACCTCCTGTGTTCCAACTTGTGCCTGGTGCCCCTTGTCCTGTCATCGGGCACCACTGAGAAGAGCCCAGTCCCATCCTCCTGACACCCGCCCTTCAGATACTTATAAACATTGATAAGATCCCCCCTCAGCCTTCTCTTCTCCAGGCTGAACAAACCCAGGTCTCTCAGCCTTTCCTCATCAGGGAGATGCTCCAGTCCCCTGAGCATCCTTGTGGCTCTCCACTGGACTTGCTCAAGCACCTCCCTGTCCTTCTGGAACTGGGGGGTCTGGATTCACAGCAGTTGTGGTAGATTTCCTTATTTCATAAAGACTTTTTTTTTTGGTACCAGCTAACGGTCTGAGCCCAAATTATTTGAAAATTAATGTAGTTACATGCAGTTATGCTGCAGCTGACTCTTTTTTTTTTTTTTTTCACTGCATGTTAGTATGCTCACATTACAACAGTACAAGTACTACGGAAATTATTCATTCATCTTGATAGGTGTTGTTGGTGTTTAACTTATTCAGTGGTTATCGGTTATTACCAAATCGTAGTGAGACAGAGAAATGATCATGAGGGGTCATGAAACGCTTTGCACATAGTACTAACTCACTCTAGATAAGTATATGCACAGAAAGAAAAATATTTGGCTAGATAATTTGAAGACTTCATTGCAAGTGTGAGTTTTTTCGAACAGTAGACTAATAACCTTCCTGTTGCCTGCTACCATTCAAAAGGTAATATTTTAGTAAAAAAGCTATCTTCTATATCCAGTCATACCTACTAAAATCATATCTATTAGCTATTTGTCCAATTAACTCCTCAATCTAGACAAATAAATGCTATAGGGTAAAAAATAGGTCTCCATTTCTTCAGGCAATTCTAGGGCATCTGTTTCTGAACTACATTCCCCCAGGTGCACAGGTCCAACCTACTGCTCAGTGAATCCAGCAACTCCTATGGACTTCAAGGTTTGTAATCGAGGACCCATTCGAATTCCCCAGTTGCATCTCACAGCAGGACATCTAGTAAATGATCTTTTGCTTCACAAAGGTTATTTCATATTTGCAATATTAGCTCTTCCTACTCTTCTTGCGAGACACTTAAATATCTAACTGCAAGGTCAATTAGATTTCTCTTTTTCCTTCTGTGAAACCTTGTACTACTTTCTTGTGGTGGAATTGGTACCAGAGGTAAGTGCAGTCTGTCTTGGGGTGTGGGGAACACGGAAGTAGTGCTGCAAATGACGGGTGTCTGTAGGGGCTTTGTCATTTAAACTCCTGACACTGCTGCTCTTGCAACTTCCTTGTAAAAGATTCCATGCCAATCAGTGCTTCTCAGGGAGGTTTAATAACAGTATTGGGCCAAGTCATAATCTGACGTGTTCCTGAGTAGGGGAACCCAAAATATTGCAGGTTGCTGGGAGGGGCAGTACTTCTATTCATGCTTTTGTGAGGTGATTTTTCTCTGTTTCTTCTTATGCTACTGTCACTGTGGGTAATGAAGTGAGTTACCAGGAAGACGGGATATAAAGACCCTCTCAAAACATGTAGTAAAGTAAAATTAATGAGATTTTTGGGTTTGTTACTTCAAGTTTCAAATTTATTAAGCTAAAATTATGGTACTTTTGAACCTGATTCATGATTTCTGATTGCTCAAGATTGTCAATATGAGACACGTGGCATTTTCTTTTTCTCTATTTTTTCCCCTCTTTTCCTTTGGTTTGGTTTAAGCATTTATCTTTAAAATATATAGCTATAACAGAACAATATGGTTTAACTACCTGTACTTCTGCGCAACGGTTTCTTAAAGATGGTTTGTTAGAGCAACAGGTTCTGGCTTTTCAATTTTTCTCTATTGTGAATCAGAATAATAAGTTTTAATGTACTTTTGCATTTATTTCTTTGAACAACACTGCTGCAGTAAAGCATATTAAATAATTTCATTAACCTTGGCCTAGACTTGCACTAAGAATCTCTTAATTGGGCAAGTGTAGCACAGATGTGAGGTCTATGATTATTGCAGCTCTGCCAATCTACTGGCAATGTGTCATTTTTAATGTGACAGCTGTATTCCAGCAATCAAGGGTTACAGCTTCTGGCAGCATGAAGTTCTCATTATGCCATTTCTGCTCTGCAGTAAAATAATTATTTCAAAGCAAGCTGCTTCCTTTTCGTCCCTAACCTGAGATCAGAAGTCTTCCTGTTTATTGTTTTGTGACTTTTCATCTAATCATGATCTGCAGCAGCTGGGTTCATGTTTAAAAGTTAGTGTTCTTAGACTGACCTAAGGTACATTACTTTATACACATACTTTTTTTTTAATATCTATATGGAAGTAACAAATCAAAATCTGTTCCAAAGTACATTTCTCCTTTGAGCAAATGAACTGGGAATAGCTAAAAATTACAGGGGATTTTTTTATACTTCATTATATCATATACACAAGTTATTTTTATGAACTTGTCTTTCAGTTAATCTATGAGCTATTAAAATGAATACTTTCTATAATGATTTCATCTAGGGAATTTAAAAATAAAAGCCACACAGTATCTATCTTGAAGTTGCTACAGCAGAAGCCTTGAATCAATTTGACTGATTTCACTGGAGATGGTTTTAAGAGGAATATTTTTGTTGTTGTTATTGTGAAACAGTGAATTTTCTTCAAAGTCCAAGTGGCAAACTATGCGTAAGTGAACTGTTAAGAGTTACTATGTTGCCACAACAAAATATGTTCACATTTGCAGAGGCCAGAGGCCTTGGACAAGCTACGCCTCTAACCCCTTTCCCACTTGCCCAGAGCAACTTCAGAAATGGCAATCTGAGCAACTAGTAAAGGAGGCTGGGGTTTTTTATTTTAGTGTCATACCAAAGAATCAAGCTAAACTAAATGGGAAATTAACACAAAAAAGTCTGAAACAATTCTGAATTATGACTACCTGACCAAAAATAGAACCAGCTTTTATGGGATCTAATGACTACAGTGGTGATAGCAATTGCAATGGAAATTAGAAGAGCATCTTGTAAGAGAATCACTTTTCATCAGCACCTTATTTTTAATAAATCAGTGCTGAATTTTAATTTGTAATTCAGTTTTCTTAATGCATTCACCTTGTGTAACTGAGAAATCAATATAATTGGATGGATGTATTGTTTTTGCCTTTCTACTTTAAAGGTCATGTCCTAATTCAAGCAACTATAAAAATTAACATTTTTCAGTAATTTTAGAATAGATAAGATTTCTCTGTAGCCTTAAGAAAAGTATGCTAACATGCTTTTGGCAGCAGCATAGTTTTGATACATTACTGCTATGTGACAAACCCAATACAGAATCCTTATTAATAATCCTATTAATGTTTCATCTAATGTGAGGGAAATGGTAAATAAATTGTGGCTTTAACCCACTGCTGAGCTTCCAATTACTATTTTTCTCCCTATCTGCTTGCAATATATCACTTTTTTAATATGACTGAAATGTTCTAACAATCAAGGGTTAGGATCCTAACAGCATGAAGTCCTCATTACGTGATTTCTGCACTACAGCAAAATAATGATTGTGAAGCAAGCTGTTCTCCATGTAACACTTACAGAATAACTCATAAGACTACCCATTTACCACCTTCTGGTTATGGATTCAATTACTTCATGCCTCGGGTTTGTGGATGTTGGAATCATGTCATGCATCTGTCTTGAGCTGCACCATAAAAAGCATTCAAAGTGAATAAATTACAGGTGATGTTCCCCAGAAGCACTCTGAGGTTTTTGCTTTCTCCCAAGCCACTCAAGGCCGTGTCTTCTAAAACTTTAATGAAGGTTTCATAAACCATAAAAAGCCCACTAGAATGTCATGACCTTCTTTCATTTTCTGAAACTGTGCAAAAATCTGTTTTCCACAATTAACAGGGAGAAGAGTGTTACACTTGAGAGACAGCATTTAAATGGTATGTTATAGTCCCAAATACATCTTAAACAGATCTGAAGAGGTAAATAAACAGTATTTGAGATGGCTATGCAGATCTCGTAAAGAGATTATATTCTTAACAAATAATACATCTTTGTATCAGATTAATACAGTTTGCCTCCTTCAGTATGCAGTATAAAATTGGCAAGGAAATGAAATCATAAATAGTTAATTATTAGCAAGTGACTCTAGGTACAGCTGCTGTATATCTGTTATTTCTTATATTAAGCATATAGCAGGGGAAAAATCAGGGTGCCTGACTGTACTTCATCTGACCTATAGCCCAATTCTTTTTCTTCCTTACATTAATGTATGCCTTAATTTTATCCAATAATAAAGCTGAGCAAATGTTTTTTTTTTAGAAAAGCCTAGTTTTTTTCAAGAGGAAGGGATCTTGCTGTGCTGACAGTGTAAGAAAACTTGCAAATGGTGAACAATTGCTGATGGGTGATCTGAAGTAATGACAAAGTTTGAAAGTCAGTGTACAAACCATACCAGTTATAGCTCAATTATTGATAGTGCTTTTATGAGAAATTTAGTATTAGCTCTTTTTGTTTGCTCTCTGGTGCCAGTAAGATGCTTACTTGAAAATGGAAATAATGAATTCATTTGGAGCAGGGTCTTCATCTTTTTCCTCTGGTTTGTTTCCCCTCCCCCCCTTCTTTCACAGCTTTACCCAGTAGAATTTCACAGGGAACAAGGTAATAAGGCTACTGATACAACCCTAACTCTCCTTAATATCCAGTAAACTCTTACATGCTGTATAGCCACACTTTGCCTTGCAGTCCACAGAGCTGACGAACAGTGGTGAGGCATCTACACTGTCAAATATTTTTTTTCTCTCACAAGTACTCTGAAGCAACCTGAGGGAAAAATTAAGATTATTCTGACATGATGAGAGAGATTATGCACTATTTCAGGAATTTGGCTGACTATAGCAAAGTGCCAAGTATTCCCTCATGTGTCGGACAGGGAAGCCCTGCAATTCAGGACCATGCTAGCTGCATGCAGTAGTGGAGTGCCAGGATTAGACCACATACATGGGCTCCATTAATAAACCTTTTGCTCTATAAAATTAGGCTTCCATACCTCAAAGAATGGTGGTTGTTTTCCCAGAGGGTGAAATGTATGAAGAACTTTTGGATGTAGATACATTGTTTTGACAATTTTGCTGCATGTGAAATGTGTGCCTGGTGGATATGAAGCAGGAAATACTGAAACACCTGAGGAATTTCTAGTCAATATGCACAGCTCTCTTGCTTTCGAGGTATTTTACCCATTGACAGGAAAGGAACTTAAGTAAATGTTATGGCTTGCTCAGCTCCAGACAGCAAACTGTAGATCAGAAGAGACTGGCACTCAGGTGTTACACTTGCAATTAGATACTTAGGTGTGGGATTTTAACAAAGATATGATAGTGACATTTTTACGACCTTTTTTTCCTAACTGCTCTATTTTGTAGCTTTCCAAGTCTTACTTTCCTGACCTTTGTTTGATATCCCTGATTTGCAGGATCACTCAGAGAGCAGAGAGATGCAATTTCATGTATCATTAATTCCTTATAACCTTGGTGTTTATCTCATCCCTTGATACTGTTCCTTTCAGTGTTTAGTTTTAACAAAAGAGTAAGGACTTCAAGTCCCATTTCTCTTACTCCTCCAAAATTTATGGATGTTATAAATTTTGCATCCACATGGCTAACATCATGCATCAGCTGCATGTCTTGTGGCAGCATTAGTGAGGAATATAGCGATCATGTTATCGTTTGGATATGCTAACATAATTAACAGAAGAACATAAATATGTGAGCTAATGGGCAACCTACTCTAGAGTCAATGCCCATAAAATCATTACCTTGCAATGTACTGAAAGTGTGCCAGTTGTCCACCATATATCGGTCAGGGAGTGTTTGTTATATTAAACATACTGGGTAATTAATCTTAATAATAAATAACCTTAACAATAATCTTAATAAACTACTTAATTCAGTAGGTATCACAGATATCCAGAAGAATAATATTTAGTGGATAACGCACACAGAGAAACAAGAACGAAAGGGTTCCAAGTACAAACCCTACAGACGGGCTGCAATGAGAGAGAAATAGAAAACATGTATGAGGTAAATGGATTTCTTCTTGTGATTAAAGAAATCAGGAGGCAGTGAGCTTGGCAGGGTGAGAGTCAGAGAAAGTCTTTAACATAATTTCTCATAGGAGAAAGGCTTTAACATAACCTTTTTTCAAAAGCTTATGGTGTACCATTTTTATAGACAAATGCAAGATATATATGTTGGAGACTGGATCACTGCACTCCCTTTTCTTCCTGCCAAATCTATCAATTGAATTCTGAATTACTGCAGCCTCTGTGCAGGTTTCTGAAAGCCCTGTGGTGGCAGGAGGCAGGACCGTTCTTGAGCCAGTGAGGAGTAATTTTCCAAGCAAGAAGCTCAGATGGTTTCCCTGATAGATGATGAAGTTGCAATGAGTGTCAGCTGCTTGTAGATGCCTGGGGGACCTTGCAACAGGATAGGCTGAGATGTCTTCTGGCACAAGAATGAGGAATATGGGGATATAGGAATACATCATGGAGAATGTGGCAGAAGTGGTAATTCTCTGAGCAGGTTGGCTGAGGCCTGAGGAGCTTCAGGGCATGGTATGGTCATGGTGGGCTGTGGAGAATTTTTAGCTAGATGTGATTTTGGGAGCAGGAATGCATGCATGGGATTGGCCACCCATAACTATTCTAAGAGATTACCTTCCCCTGCTTTTCCTATACTGCCTCCTTGCTGTTAATGTTAGAAACAAAGCAGCCGCTCTCTTTCAACCATATTTTGCCTTACTGAAGATTTCCTTTGTCTCCTAGGTTATTTAAATTCCATTTTTAAAAAAAAACTGCCATTGTTCATCTCTGTCCTGACATCCCTGCCTATATAATTCTGGTGGTAGCATGCTCCAGGCTCAGCTGATTTGCACTACAGATTTAAATCCTATCCTAGGGTGACAGACACTGGCAATGGCGGGACTTCTCAGTTACCGCTCTGTGGCTTCTCTTTGGAGTCAGACTGTTCCTTTGCACAGCATGGCAGGTGTCTGTAGGAGACTAAGTGAGCAGAGGGAGTTCAGGCTCTGCTTCCCTGACACTTGGGTGGTCAAACACCATCTAACCCAGTGCCTTTGTCTTGCAGGGCAAGGGGTTATCAAGCTGAGATGCTTTTCAGCTCCACTGTTAGGACTCGTGGGAAGTATGATGTCACGGGTTGCTGTGGCTTTTTTCATTTCTTATTGCTCATGTTGATCTTTTGCCATCCTTTCTCTGTGGTAGCCCTTCATATCTGGAAAGTAAAAGCATGACTCATGGTATATGTCGGCTAGTTGTGTAAATCAGTGCAGATGTTAATTTAATAAAGAAAAGTCCCTACTTCAGTCATGGTCCTCAGTCTCTTCTGTATCCAAGTCAGTGATTTCCTGTAGGTTTTTATAGTCATCCTACAAAGCTGAGTACAGAAAAAGAATCATTGCCGTGGAAACCTACAACAGGGTTTGGGAAAGGATAGCATTCCCTTAAAACATTACGGGATAGCAATTAACTGAATTGCTTTTATACTTCATTGATATACTTCATTGATTGCTTCTATACTTAATTTATACTTTTTCTTTTCTTCCTCATACAGGAATATAATTACATAATATATGGTACAATATCTATTTTGCTGAAGCCATGATGCTCGCTTCTTTGGGGCAAGATTTTTATCTACAGTGCTTAAAACTGGCTTATATAATAGAACTGGCTATTGTTCTACAGACATACCTAAATGTGAAGAAGACTGACTATGTGAGATATGCCTGGCTGCTGACCTGAGAATTATAGGTCAAACTACATTGTGCACCTAACTAATGTGCCAAAAAGACACCAAAAAGTTCAAACAAATGGGCCATTTATTGCAAGGTGATCAAAAGGCAGAATTGTGAAACCTAACCTTTACAAAATCCCGACTTGCTTTAATAGTTCTTTATCTCATAGAAAGAAACCTTGGCATTTCCATTCATATACTTCACTAGAAGTTGGCTCTTTTGTAATGTCTATCTTATTCTTAAATAGGAAAGGCATTATTTGCTTTTGTGGATGCACCTTAATGGATGCTTCCTGGAGCGACTGTTATGGAGTCGGGTATCTATCATGCCACTGAATTAAATTCTATGTAACATATCTTTAGTGTTGCTGTGTAACACACTGTTGTGTGAAGTTTCACAGCAAATATTGCATTTTTATTGTCATATACTGCTAGCTTTTCAACAATCTCTTTGCATCTTGTAAATATTTGCAGCAATTTTTGTTTAAAAAAAAATCTTACGTTCGGGTACTCATAAGGCTTTAAACTGCATAATGCTCAGAGTACTTTGCAGAGCTGTTATCGTAAATACACAAACATTTTTTTAATAAAGAAATCCAGTAAGCATGTGTATATATATGAGTTTTCTAACTGCAGAAACATTACATGTACCTGCAGAGTAGAAAAGGACTGATCAAGACTCTTGAACTGTTGCCCTTGCATGTTTTGTTCTACAGCTGAACATGCTATTAAACCAATCCAGGCAACAAGATTTGATGAGACCTGTTGAACGCAGAATTTTCACAATGGAACTGCACAAATTTATTTAGCACAAGCATCTCTTTAACTATTAAACTCTGAATAACTGTGTGGCCTCTGCTGTAACGTTTGCACCTACATAATGTGATTGATAAAATCAGGAATATTAACTGGAACACAAAATACAACAGGAATGTCTTAGCCTGAATCCAGTCTTGGCTTTAGCTTTCCTGGATGCTTTAGTGGCAGAATGCAGTTAGTTGCTTCTCGGTTAAGAAGGGTATGTTAATGCTATACAGGGATTCTTGAGAAGGCTGCTGTCTAATGTATAAACTGCAGTAGAGTCACTTCACTGGGCTTAGTGTTAGTCATAGAAAGTGATATTCTTAAGTAGAAAGGGTTGACAAAATTCTTACCAAACAGCTACAGCCAAGTAATCTTTTGTGTGATGATTTGTTCAAAATGGTGGTGGTGGCGGGGAAAAGCACCTATTTTTGGCACTTTTTTGTTATAATATCAGGGAGGCTTTTAACCTTTTTTTTTTTTTTGGTGCATGGTGCTCTGAATGGAAGCAGAGGGACAGCCAGTGTTGTGCCACTTAGAGGATGGGTAAGCGGTGCTTTAGACTTCAATGGATTATCCATATGCATGAAGCAATTCATATATCCACAGGCAAAGATGGTTACTGTTTCAATAAACAAGGGAGGGGATTCTGCCCCTCTGCTCCGCTCTGGGGAGACCCCCCTGCAGCGCTGCATCGAGCTCTGGGGCCCCCAGCACAGACAGGACATGGACCCGCTGGAGCGGGGCCAGAGGAGGCCACGAAGATGATCAGGGGGCTGGAGCACCTCTCCTATGGAGACAGGCTGAGAGAGTTGGGGTTGTTCAGCCTGGAGAAGAGAAGGCTGCGGGGAGACCTTATTGCGGCCTTCCAGTACTTAAAGGGGGACTATAAGAAAGATGGGGACAGACTTTTTAGTAGGGCCTGCTGCGATAGGACAAGGGGCAATGGTTTTAAACTAAAAGAGTGTAGATTCAGACTAGATAAAAGGAAGAAATGTTTTACTATGAGGGTGGTGAGACACTGGCCCAGGTTGCCCAGAGAGGTGGTCGATGCCCCATCCCTGGAAACACTCAAGGTCAGGCTGGACGGGGCTCTGAGCAACCTGGTCTAGTTGAAGCTGTCCCTGCTCACTGCAGGGGGGTTGGGCTAGATGGCCTCTAAAGGTCCCTTCCAACCCAAACCATTCTATGATTCTATGAAAAACAGAAGTGTGAAAGCCTGAGGAAGGCAATATGAACACTGCAGCAAGTCATGTATGTCTTAAAGAGCTACCCAATTATCACAATTCCTGCCTGTTGAATACAGGCGGGCAGGTATGTAGAAAGTCTCTTTCATATATATTGTAGATACAAAACTAATTGCTAGTGGTCCTTATGCTCTGATATTAAAGTTGCTCTATAGTAGCATTTGCTAAAATTTCTCTTTAGATTTTATAGATCTGGACACACCACACCCTTCCTACCCACCGCACCCCCAAAGTTTTCTGGAAAATTGGACGCTTTCCGTTCAAAGTACTTTGTGTTTAATGTTTGAGTCAAATGCAAGTATATTAACAGTGGAAGGCTCTGGTTTTGATGTGTCATACTGTTCCTTCTTAGAAGCCAGGTTTCTCACCTGGATGCACTGCCACGGCTAGAGACACCAGCATGGCAGATGCAGTCTGAGCTGCTGTGGAATCATGGAGGGAGGAGTGTGAGATGGCTGAAGTTTGGCTCTGATCAGGCACCACAGCTGCACTTCTGACTGCGAATTTTAGCTTTTTCTAGATATATTTGGTTTATGATTTTGTCTCCCTGCAAAGCTGTTGCAGTTTTCCTCAGAAGAATTTTCTCCTTCCCTGGCCTTTGAAGATGATGCAGCTTTTCACCTCGCACTATTTGTGTAAATTACTTTTTAGGAAAAGTCATTTTTAGAAGACTTTTATCTTCTGATCTACAGCATGGGAAAAGGCAAAAAAAACTACCGAAGGAGGCTAAATAAAACTAAAGCAACAATAAAAACAGAAAAAAATCCCAAGTCTTCAGGTTTATGACAAATTTTCTTGGTCAAAAGAAGCATTACAGGATTTTTTTCAGTGACACCATTCTGTTTCTGGGAATGTAGAAAAACACCGAAAGCTTCCCCATTGCTGGTGACTATGCAGTTTTGCTAATTGTAACAATAATTTCTCTGCTGTGAGTGCCTGTATGAAGCTGAAGCCATTTAAATGATTTATCTTAGGCCACTGAACCTCCATTTGATGGTAATAACTTCATGGTTGCCACAGCCCTGTGCTGGATTCAAAGCAGTGACCTGTAGATGAAAGGCTCCATATCCTATTCCCAGTCCCCTGAGTTAGCCAGTGTTGGCCTGTTTTTCTTCTCCTCTGCAAGCAGCCTCTTCTGCCTCTGGAGTTCCTGACTGAAACAGGCAGCAAAGAAATCATTCTGTGGCTCGTATTTCCACTCGGGTTCAGTGATCAGGATCACAACAGAAATAAGTGTGTCGAACTGAAAGGGTCTTTCTGCTTTTCTTAAAGGTTCTCCCTGATATAAGTGTTACAAAAGTGCTGTGTATTCCAATTAAACTTAAACAGCAGCTCTGGCGGGGAGCAACTGCTGTGCACTCACAGGATAAATCAGCTTTCCTACTGAGCTCCACAGCGTAGTTAAAAAAGGAAAATCTATTTCAGCAACCTCCATAAAAAGCATATGCATTTGCTTTCTGTCTATCTTGCTTAGTCCTTCTTAGGTAGTTCTTATTTTTCATGGATACTGAATATCTATGACGCTGTGTGGGGTCAAAATCCTTTTAGTTTCAGAGTGTCTTAAACAGTAGCATCATGTCTGCACCATCTTTTTGCAGGCAGATGATGGAGCAAGCTGGACTTATCAGCTTTGAGTTTTAGTTCTACTCCAGGTCCCCTGTGGGATGTTGCGCAGGCCATTCCTTCCTGCAAATGAGAATAATGATTCGTTTGCTGTTTGGCTCTCTTTCTGCCTCAGGTGGAAAATCTTTGGGCCAGATATTTTTTTTTGAGCTGTTTAGCCCACACCTACTACACTGAGCCCTGAACTGGATTCCAGTTGGGGAGGACTATCATGGAGCTGAGCCAAATATGGTTTATTATCACCATTTCTCTTGTTCCTATCTGAGCCATAACTGCATCTGAACCCATGGAATTTGGCTCATTTATGAGTAGAGAAAGATCCATTTTGAGTAATTGAGCATATAGAAATGTCTACAAAGATAAGCCCCCAGTGGAAGACCCACTATACACAAACTGTGATCGGTGGTAGCTCTGTTTAGTCGTGTTTTAAGACAAAAGATGTTTTTCACACTTAGCAGAACAATCCAGTGCTGCTCTTTCTCCTGTGGTGCATCAACAAAATGCACTTTCCGCTTGACCAGCTACAAATCCATGTGTTACCCTTGGTTATGTTTCTTTTTGCCTTTTGCTACTGTACTGTGGATATAAATGACCTTAGTAAGGCATATTAAAAACTGATACTGGCTTGTGCGATGCTTTGACCATTGGTACCATCCTAGCCAAAAGGCTCAGACAGCCAACTGTGCCCTTCTGTGGTCTCCAACCTGACCAAAAAGAGAACAGATTTAATTAAAGCTATTATGGAAGCAGCACTGCATAACGGTTTACCCTGAGTGTGAGCCAAAGTCCCATTTGGTGGAGATTAATATAACTTCATGTGTTTGAAAGGCTATAGTTCTCTATGTTAAATATAAATAACTGAAATTTCATATCTGCAAGCCTAGTTGTTCCAGGCATAAAATGAAAACCAACTCTGTATTTACTCAGACCATTTCTGTTGTTTGAGTCCCTTTATGGATACATGAAAGAAAGTCTGATGAAATTAATTATAGATATAAAAAATAGCAAGAGTAACATGCATTTCAGATTTTTATATTGTATAAGGGGAGTTTTGGGAGTTCAGTCTGACAAAAAAAAAATCTTTTTTCTTTTTCCCTTTTTTTTGCCTGCCTTTTTTTTCTTTTCTATTGCCTATGAAATCAAGATGAGGATAAAGAAAGATATTAAAAACTAGTTTTCCTGACTCATAATAGGAAGGATTGTAAGGCGGCAGGATGCCCTGGGCATTGCAGAAAGTGGGTCACAATCAATAATAATGAAATATTAAAGGTACATAATTTTACAAAATACATCAGTGGGACAGTAATCTGGAGGGTGGGTATGCACCTTTGCAATAGGAGGAAAAGTTCTGAAGTATCCATTAACTAACAGTAATTGCTAGATTATTTCTCTTGAAGCACACAAATATCATAAGAAAACCAGTGTTGCAATGAACTACAAGAGGAAGCTCCTAAAGTGCTACCACCTAAGAGAGGGGAATAATTACGCATTTTGGAAAATGGACATCATCTGGTATATATTTTTTTCGCGTGTGGCTTATTTATTAGCTTTACAGATGGTCATAATGGCTGTACCTGAAGTAGTAATGACTCAGACAAATTCTACCTTCCCAAGAAACACAGGAAAATAAATGGACATAAAAGCTTTCTAAAGTCTATTTAGAGGAAGAATCAATATTACACAATTAAAAACATTTTCATTTGCTGTCATATGTGATAAAGTTAGAAGCAGCAAAATATGTGAATTGTTGATGAAGTTGGTGTTTTGTGCATCTCAGGGTGATTTCTGCTAACTACATTTTTCTCCAAATTTCACATTCTTTTGTTAAAATGGGCTGTTGTTTAAAAAAAGGATAGATTTACATCTACCTTGAACAGAAGGAAAAGGTACCTGAAGATTTTATATAAGTGTAATTAGCCAGTTACCCTTAATGTACAATTACATTATTGATATGTAGTTATGAGTCTCTGTAGTGTATTTTCTGGAAGTAACAAGGAAAAGGGAACAAAGCCAACATGAGACAAAAATATGAAAGCAAACAAACACTGTAGTATGATTAATGTTTAAAGGAGAGCTGTTGGATAATGAAGTTGAGCTGATTTTAAGAATGTCTAAGGAAGTAATTTTTCTCTTTAAAGTATGTATCACCTTGGATTTGAAATGCTATTCTTTTTATTTTTCACTGATGTCTTGCTTATTAAACAGAGTGCTCTTTTGAGAGGAAGAAATGCTTGAAAAATATTTTAAGAATTAGTTTATTTCAATAAGTTAAATACTACTGATTTTTTTTTTTAACTAGAAATGTATGAATGTTTAGTCAAAAATCCCAAGCCACACCTTAGTTTGAAATTCCCAAAGTAAACTCTTCCTGGTTTGGCTGAAAATAATACAGTCTCCAAAACCAGCTGGTTCTGTCTTTCAGACATGCTGATGTTCATCCTTGAGCAGATGTAAGGATTTCCCAGCAGTTTTCCTGGAGTTTGATACTGAGTCCTTTCATCCCCAAAGTTCTTGGTAGTAGGTAGCCATTTTAAAGACCTATTGGATATAGCCCCAGATGCACTTCATTATTTCTAGCTTTTGAAGAGGTAAGCTTTCACACGGAACTTTGTTAAGCTTGTTTTGACGTAAGCGACTCCTTTTAAACACCGTTAGCTATTGATATTATTTCTGGAGTACTAGGACTTTCTGATACAATCAAAAGATTGGGGCCATTCTCTACAGACCTTACTGTCTAAGAGGAAACTTGGAGACAATGGAAACAATGAAGGGCTGGAAAATATTCACTGTACTACTTTTTTGTTCCCAAACTAAAAGAGAAATTAATTCATGATAAAGCTTGACAGTGTTTTAAAGCTTGAGCTATTCCGGTTGAGGCTTATATTTTTCATTGTCTTCTACCATAACATCTCCAGAAATATTCTGTGAAATAGGAGCAGTCAGCTTGCAAATACAGTGTCAGTCCAGTTTCATGGATAGCTATCTTTATAACAGGAGGCCACTATGAGGTGGAATCAAAAAAGACATCCAAGCTGGTTTCCTGTTTCCTTTGAAGTATAACCATCCTGCAGCTGTCAGAATTACACAATACGTTCTCAGAGAGCAGAGATGATGAGACTAAGATGCTTCTGGTTTTGAGAATTAAAATACCATAATTAACTGTGGGTGTTTGATCATAGACCATGTATTACTATCTATACTCAATTTATTAATAGGAAAAATTAAATGGTTTTCAGGTTTAAGTGTGAAATTGTTTTCGTTTGATACGTTCATTGCATCTGTTCTAATTAAGAATTGAAATGTGCTGGATGTAAAAATGGGATAAAATGCCTTTTGTAAAAGTAATTATATTCCTTTTAATTCAGTTTAACACAAGATTTTCTCTGGGATTAGACAGCATTCTTTTTAATAATCTGTGTAATAACAGTTGGTTTTATTAAATAAGGTATGATTACTAGTATGCCTTACCTTTCTTTTAAACAAACACTGTATTTCCATGGTTTAGGAACAATTACAAGAACAAGGATTGCAAAGTCACAAAATTGAAGTGCCAAATGTGGATGCTTTTGCATGTTTGAAATAATTAGAGCTGAAGAGAGTTTCCTTCTTAGAGAGTCTGGCATTTTTACAAAATTATGTAAATATTGTTTTGGTATAAGCAAGGTATTTTTCTAAAGTCAGAATGTTTCTTTCCTTTCAAATTTTTGCACAATTGATTGTTACAGGCTTTTAAAATTAAGAACTATTTTTATTAGGGAAAATGGAAACATTTTGTTTAAGACTGAGAAGGCCATTTTTATGTCTACTGATTTTTGTCTGAAACTTTTCTGTCAAAACAGTCATAACTTTGAAAAACATTTCACTTTTCACTAGGTATTTTTCTGATGCTTTAGTGAATAATTCATATTGAAATAGGTGGGATGAGATGTGATAGAAAAAGTTTGTATGGGCAGACTGTGTAGTAGGTGTGGTAATTGTGTCTGAATAATTGATAAAATATCATTTTAGTTCCCGCCCCCTGTTGGTTGCAAATACATTGTGCTGTAGGCACCACATTCATGCTTAACTAAACTGATAGACGCAAAGTGATTTTGTTTTCAATATTTTTTTTTAAGAAATAAAGTACTGCATATACCTCAGTGTCTAACATTATGATACATTAAAATGCCAGCATTAACTGCTCAATTCCATTACACAGCCTTATGTCCTCAGCTCAGTTCGGGGTCTCACAAGCCATCAGTGTTTACCATTCAGTCATTGCTGACTTGTAATGTTCAAATCTTTGCATTTTGTTGAATGGTCAAAGTCTGAATTACATCAGAGCTATGGTAATATTTATGATTACTGAATGCTAAATTATGAATTACTTTTCATAGCTATAACGCTATATGTTTTACCTATAAATTTAGAGTCTATTACAGAGATTTCAGAGCAAATAAAGGTTTTCTTAACCTTGTAGCGGACATGTGCGAAATAGCTTTGTGTAAGATATATCTTTCAGTACTTTTCTTTGCCTGTAGCATACCAGGCAGTGTAACTGTACGGGATCATGTTTATGGGCTGGCTGCTGCTTACCTGCTCTGACTTCTGTTAGATTTTTAGGTGGAGCAGCTTAGATATGAACTTCAATTGATGTCTTCCACTGAAGTTAGTAAGAACTTTCATTCAGAGATGATATTTAATGCCTAATTGGTTAGGACTCTCTACCCAGGGAAATTCACTGTATAGAAATGAAGTGCAGATTCAGTAAGCCATTTAAGTAAGCTTTTTAGCTTCCCACTGACTCTAGTTTTCTACTATTTTTTTGTCTTTAAGTTTTTAAATTATGTAGAGCTGTGTTAATGCTATCTACCAACAAGCATGTTGGGCTGCATAAAAATTTAAGTGGTCAAAGTCAAAGCTAGGTAGGACTTCCTGTGCAATTACTATGCATAGTGCTTATCATTGTGAGTACTGAGTCTCGGGTTTTTGTATGTTGAGATAGTTCTTGAAGACAGACTCGTTTTGTTGTTGTTGTTTTTTTTTTTTTAATTTAAAAACTCTTGATAACTGTAAAATGGTATTTCTGCCCTCTCTAAGTTATTCCTTTCAAGGAATTTTCCATAGTTCTTTGACATGAAGTCATTTATAATTACCCTATTTATCAAGGCTCTGTAGTCTTTAATGTCTATTAACATGTAGTCACTGCAAGACAACCTTAGTGTGTTAGAGCTCAAAAAAAAATTGCCTGCTATTAAATATCTATTACAAGGGTACATGTCCTTTAATTAAAGCATAGAGGAAAAAATAGTTTGCTAGTATTTAGAAAAATATTCATAATAGGTTGACATGCTTCAGTTTTGGAGTCCACAAGAAATGAAAAGAACCCTCTTTAACTCAAGGTCACATAAGAGATCTTATTAAACAGGGCTGTGTTTGTGAAGTGCAATGCCAAACAGTTTATGCTTTTTTAAATGCATAAAGTTTGAAAGGTAGAATAGTCTAATGTATCTTGCAGTTCCTCATTAATAGGCATTATAATTGAAAAATAGTTTAGCTTATTCTCTTTTTCATTAGTAAAGTTATAACTGGGTTAGCCTTAGGAGGTTGAAAATTTGACTTCTGAAACAAGTGTCAGAAAATCACATCAATTTAAACTTTTGAGTATCTCTCTTCAGGCTGTGTGCCAGTTCTTACTTTTCTGACGCTCAGGCCCTTGTCCCTGTAGTTAATCTTGCAGAAATGTTACAAATTTTAATGTGCTATTGTGGTGGGTTGACCCTGTCTGGACACCAGGTGCCCACCAAAGCCACTCTATCACTCCCCCTCCTCAACTGGGCAGGGGAGAGAAAATATAATGAAAAGCTTGTGGGTTGAGATAAGAACAGGGACATTCACTAATTACCATCACGGGCAA
>VZTV01106174.1:0-32963 GCA_013400875.1 Anhinga rufa | reverse complement strand
AACAGGCAGGAGCGAGGAGGTGAAGAGGAGATCAACACAGGCCAACATAGCCCACAGCTTGATGTGGCAAGTCTCCTGACTGTCCTGTCCCTCTCCCAAACCCACTGTCCTTTTTATGAGGCTACCTGGCAGAGCTGACTCGTTACGCTTGCTCTGTAACTCATGTTTTTCACCCAGGAGGCCTTTTGTTCAAAACCTGTGTCAATCAGAGGTGCTTGGAAGTCACTTGAATCTTCTTGTATCATTACTACGAAAGAAATCAGTCTGGGATGTTGCCTCAGACTCAGTCGTGCTTTACAGAGGGGAGAAACCAGTGTCAGTCTTCACAATTTGAGCTGCCAAGAGGCCAGGAAACACATGGGGATATTCAGGTTGTAGCAATGGGGCTTTGCTTCATCCTTAAATCACTGACGTAGAGAAGAACAAGACCTGCTTTCCCTGGCAGTGTGTACACAGCAAGAGAGCAAAAGTACCAGGACTCACTTCATGGTAAAGTCCCTCCATGCGGGCCTTGTTGATCTTCTCCAGCGTGTCCTTGGAGAACTGGACGACCTCCTTCACCATCTCTGCAGAGGGCTAGGGGCAACGTTAGGAAAACTGGTGAGGAAAACACACTGCCTGACGCATGCCAAAATACCCTGGTTGAAGGGATGCTTATTCTGCAGTTTGGGATCCCAAATCATCTCAGCAAGATGCTTCCCACATCATTCACAACCTTCCTACTGCTGGCTGTATATCCCAGCGTGCCTCCTCAGACCTGCCTAAGACTGGGCTGAATTGGTCCCACTACCGAATGGAGAGGTGAAGCCCCTGCTAACTTCAGCAAGGGTGTTGCTCATCAGGGTCGCAGCCATGTCCACCTGGCATGCATAACTGGGTTCCTTAACTCTTCCCTCCACTTCTTTTCTCTGGAAAAGGGACAGAATTGACCCTGCAACTGGGAGGCATCATGAGACAACAAAGAGGCTGTGAAAGCCACTGGTTATCATGTACCAGGTGTTCCTAGTGCAGCTGCTTGAGAGAAATGAAGCTTTTGAATGAGAGATGGGTGGAATAGGGATAGGAAAGATCATTAAATTTTACCCACTCTGAGAAATGCTGTCATTAGGTACAAACACCATATGATGGTTGACCACAGATTTTAGTTGCATCCAGAGATTGAAATGTGTTTTCCCACACACCTCAAAGAAGTTTGGATTTCACCGTGTATTTGAAAGCATGATGCAGATCTGGGCATACCTGATAAAACACTAACCAGCTCCTAATTAGCTGCCTCCTCTCCCTCAATTTAATGTTGAAATATAACATTATGATACCCAGCACCATCATTAATCTTCTGCTTTTCTGAGCCTTTCAAATTTGCATTTTCAAACTATTCTATCACAAGCTTCCTTTTCGTAAATGGGAAGTCTGAAATCACCCCACAATCGCCTGACTCCAGAAGCTTGCAGGATGAGCCTGGTCTGGAGACACACGGTAGAGCCAGAGCACAGGCACATGCCCAGCAGCCAGGAAGGACCTCTGTCAAAAGCAGAGATCCAGTGTTGCAATGAAGGACACATATATTTGGAGTCAGGACCATTGGTTTTTTCCCACACCTGGTCAACCAGATTTTTGAGGAATCTGTGAAATTCAGCTAGCTGGGAAAAGCTCTTGAAAGTTTAGTCTGGAAGGAAAACCAGTAGCTTTCCAGAGCCATATACCCCCATCTATTTATGGATACGTATGTATGTGTTATGATTTATTATTCTATATTATTAGACTGAAGCTACCATAACTAATCAGATTTTGGCAGCTGTTTGAGCAGCACGCAGAGTGTCCTAGTGCGCAGAGCACATTCAAAGGCAATGTTAACGTCAGTGCAAATCACATCGCTATGCTGTCTGAGTAAAGACTCCTAGAATAGGTACTTTAAACAGCACTTCCACAGTGCTAATAAACTTCCACAGTGTCTAATAAAAATCCTCTCTTACATTTACTAGACCCCTAAGCCTGTTGCCATTATAAACAATGGGAACTTTGCTACTATTTGGAAGGGGTGAAGGACTGGAGGTCGGAGCGGCTGTTGAGGATGTAAGCTGTCAATCTCCATGTATTCATAGCACTTTTTCCACGCAGCTGTGAGTGTTGCCGCTCTCAGGCAAGTGAGCCTGAATTCCAAAAATGCGATACAGCCAGCAGCGAGCAGACGTGCTCTGCGAGTGAGGTCACTCTGGATACTTATTGTCTGTGGATGGAGTGTATTTTTAATAGCTGAAATCATACACCTTGCACAGTTACAGGCTTTTTCTATACAAGCACTTCAGATTGTGTAGGACATTTACCCAAAAGTGCATGTCTTCCTGCTGTGTGCTGCAGAGCACCTTTAATGCTCCCAAAAAGGGGATGCTGCATCTCACTGCTCAGTCAAGGCTCAATAGCAGGTGTTGAATGAGAGCTGAGATTTTTTTATTCCATCCACTGGAGGAGGTGTTTGAAAATACTTCTACAGAAAGTCAGATGAAAATGCTTCTGCATCAGAGGACTAAGCTGTGGGATAGCTTTACATTAGAAGCAGGGAGTTTCAGTAGTCAGGATTAGCTTTAAGATGAAGCCTGATAATTTAGTAATGGGATTATATAGCAGGGTCTTTTGCACTAGTGGGGAACTCTACAAGGAAAGGGTTTCTTCTAGTCCCATGTCCTTCTTTCCCTGGGAGCTCCTGTTATCAGTTTGATGCCATTTCTCCAAACCTTGCTCAAGGAGAGACTTTTGCTCTGCAACATCCAGCCTTTCCTGACCGCCACCTATATGAAAGAAGAGTCATGGGACTGGGCTTGGCTTTCTGGTAACGGTGCTGAGCTGGAGGCTGAGGGTTTTGTACTCATTCCCAGGAAGGTGCAGCTCCATAGGCCTCTCCTGGTGGCAGTGCTGGTCTAAGAGGTCATGATTCTTCATCCCACTTCGGCTGTTTGGTCCTGCCCCACACCAGCCCCTGAGCTGTACTGTCATGCAGATCAATGGCTTGATAATACATTAAAATGCTCTTGCCCTGCCTTGCCTTCCCTTATATGCTTTGTAAAGCTTGCAGGAGTAAAACCCCCCTAAGCTAACACTGCCACAAAGGACAAAAAACATGAGTGATTATATCCTTGGGCAGAGGAACCAAAAAGAAACTCTCAGAGCTACTAGCATGCTCATAAACTGGAGCTGCTGGCCAAGCAACACATCCCACTGCCGACAGCAAGAATATAGCCTTACGCCCTCCCACTCCATGACTTGTGAGACCTCCAAGAAAAACACAGATTACTTTAAAATGACCAGTCAAACATGTTAATTCTTCACAGTTAGTCTGCCCACAGCAACCATGCACAAATGTCAAGCGATGGTACAAATTCCCTGTGACAGGCCTTTGCAAGGAGGGACTGGAAGTTCAGGCTTCCCACCTTCCTGGAGCCAATGTAATGGCACGCATTTTACAAACTGTACAACTTGAGCAGCACTGGTTAGTCCTGTCACCATGAGTCACCTGCAACACATTTTCCCTTCTGATATTCAAAACTTTGATTACCTTTCAGTTCCTCCAAAAAAACCTCCACAATCTAAATGCCAGTATTTTTCTCAGCTCTAGACCTAATCTTCCAATATTTCAGCATTCTGCCTGTTGATGGACTTTTAGGTTAGAGATAAAAGCAACTTCTGTGGGCTTTTTAAAATTAAAAACTGCACGTAGGTTGCATAATAGGAATTAAACTGGCCTTGCATGTTGGGCTTGAATTGGTGTTGTGCTCAATCAGGGTTCAGATCTGTTCCCGTTTTTCACATTGGCACAAGTCAGGCTTCTGCCAAAATCTGACTCTTGCTATTGTGAGTGGCCCCGGGCTGGGGAGCCACGGTCGCAGAGACACACAGATGCCTTTGGTGGAGGAGACACAGCTGCCTCTGGGTTTGGACACAGCAGGACAAACCATACCTTGCCTTCCCCCTCCTTTACCGCCAGCATCAGGTCGTCCTTGATCTGTTTCTTGCAGTGCTCGCAGGAGCAGTCAAAGTAATACTGCTTCTTCAGCTGCTTCCGCCGCTCCTCGCTCACATTGAGGAAATCCACATAGGAAACAGTCAGCTCGTCCCCTGGAGAAATCTTGCTCAGTGCCCGCAGCTCAATCCTGAGTGCAAAGGAGATGCAATGTGGACTTGGAGAAGCAGCAGAAGCAAAGGTGCAGCCATAGAGCCATCAGAGAGAAACCCTGCGACCTGCCCCTGCCTTGCAGAGGTGAGCCCTTGCCCTAAGGTACTGCTTTACCTCTTCAGGGAGGCAATGCAGAGATGGGCAGCAGTCTGGTTAACTGGATACAGAGTAAAAACACGGTCATGCCAGTTTCTCCTGCCCCTCTGCAAGTCGCTGGCAGGGATACATAAAGGTCTGAGCTACAAACAGATTGCAGCTCTATTACTTTATCCAGATGGGGGCTGAACCTAGACATAAAATGTTTTATGTTGCAGAATATCACGCCAGAAGAAAACCCTGAGACCAGAAACACCCACCAAGCCTTGAAAAATGCTGAGTTTGGATTTTGGATCTTTTTTTAAGTACTGCTTTGCATGCTACCCACACATCCCTGGCTAGACTCCCAGATCCCAAGCTGTGCTGCTTTCGGTATCGTTTTCACTCTGAAAAGTTAAGACAAATTCCCTCTGGGTGCTGAGTAAGAGATGCCCTGACGCTGTTCATGCATCTTTAAATAAAGGTTTAGAAACAATTCTCTGGAAATAGTCTATTTTTATATAGCCCATTTGACCCAATATTGCTAATATTATACACAGGGAAATTGCCAGTCTCTGTTACTAAACCAAAATTCACAGCAAATCCTTAATGACAGGCTTTTGGAAAGCCAGATCTTTGCACCTGCCTTCCTCTCATGTCTTTCCCTGCAAAAGGTCTTAAATAACATAGACACTCAAAACCATTCCCTTGCTGTTTCACTCTACAAGCTAAATCTCCCAGTTACTCTGAGTGGTCTCTCAGTCGCAGGGGCTGCACAGTCACAGCTGGCTGAAGAATTTGGCCAGAGTGGGAGAAACCTCCATCAAATCCCAATTGCAAGGTGGTGCTTCTGTACCCATCTACTCCCCCACCTACTAGTGACTCTACCCACGGTTAGAAATAATTCACTTGAGACCAGTGACCTTGGGCTTTCTGCTCAGAGCAGTTAGTTGCTTAAACATATTTTTGCAGCTAGGCATACTTACAGGTTATCAAAATGAAGCCAGTTCCATGGTCTGACCTCCCACCCTACCGTCGCACTACAGCGTGGTACGTCAGTCCCAGGACTCGCTCACCATGGGCAGCGTGTGCTTTGATCATCCTCCTGCTGAGCTCAACAGCATGTTTGACGTACACGCCTGATACAAGATGGACCTGGGGGTGACGTGCTGGCTCCCACCTGAACATGAGGGGCTTTAGATGGGACCCAATGAAGGTCTCACCAAAGGCACAGGTGGCATAGAACCCAAAGGTGTCACCAGGTACATTAAACGTAAGGCAGGACATGACTTCTGACATTACTTTTTCTGTGTGACCATATTTCTGCAAAGGGATTGTAATTCCCTTGTACTTCCCATTACAAACTCTCAGCACCAAAGCCGTAGCTCTGAGCCTTTCAGCTGTGCTAAAGCTGCTGTGAAAACTACTCCCCAAGGCTGGTCTCGACCTTCTCTGGGTGTTAGATCATATCAACAGCATATTTCATACAAAATTTATCACTAAACATGCCATTGTCATGAAGGGTAGCTATTAGTTATGTCACAACCATGGGAAAATGCCAGTCAGAGAAAGGTGCAACACGCTACTCCAGGAGAAAGCGCATGAAAATGAGCAATTCCCATCAGAAAGGTTTACACATATAAACATTCCTGTTCAGACTTAATGGGATCCTCGTTAAAGTGAGTCATGCAACCAGAGAAGCAAAATCAAGCCTCTGACTTTTATGATGCCCCTGATAGCCTAAGCACCGCAGGTATATTTTAAGCAGCCATCCCTTGTGTGGAGGGGATTGATAGCATTTGGGATAAGCCTGGAAACACATGGCATATTTTAAATGTTATAGTTAAAGAGACAGTGTCAGCTGAGAGCACCCCATGGAGCTTATCCTGTGCTCTTTCCCCAGTGTCTGCCCCAAGCACCAAGGACCTTGAAAGATGCACACACAGGCATAGTGAGTGCCTGATAGCCCAAAACTCAAATTTCCCCAAAATAGCACCTCTAATCAGAATTGAAACTAATTTTCCTGCTTTTATGATCCTATCTATAATGCCCCAAGTAAGCATTGATGGTGAAGAAGAGCACTTCAAAAGTATTTCACATCTTATTTGAGGAAATTGCATGTTTGCTTGAAGTTAAAGTTTGAAGACAAGCGTCCCTTTAACAGGACTGACTATAGTATACCAAGCACAGTGAGCTAAGCAGAGAACTTTTCTTTTATTTTTATAATACATTTCAGTGATTTCTTATGTTTGAATCAGGTAACAGTGGCATCATTAAAAGGTAAAACATTAATCGGGTATTATGATAAAGAAGGATGAAACCTACATCTCACGGTATTGCTACTGTAGTCAACGCATTCAACGGACAGTGTTTGTTGCAGAAGAAACGTGGACTATTTAGTATGTCAGTAATGCAATCATTTCTCATCTCCTAATACACAAGGGTTTATTTTGGGCTGTACAAGATTAGTGAGACCTTGTTCTGACTTTCATGCTCTTGCTGTAGTCAGGGGAGGAGAAATGAGAAGTGGAGAGGGGAAATACTGACAGGGAGGAAGCCAAGGGAGAGGGTGGGAAGGCAGTGAGGGAATTCGCTGTGGGGAGACAATCACAGTATTACCACTATTGTTTTAATTTACTACAAAATGCAGAGTTAAGTGAGGTTTGGGTTTAGTGGGGCTTTACACAGGGGAGGAGTTCAGAAAACAGGGAAAGTGAAATTTTCTGCAAAAAGAGGGAGCCCCTCGGGGCTGTTTGCAGCTTTTCCATTAAACACGGGGCATGAGGGGTACAGGGCAAGGGGAAGGACGATGCTTTCAAGACTGACCCACCTCATCTGTGTGTGGAACATTGATCTTACAGCCTCATGACTGAAAGACAAAACAAACATCTGCAGTTTACACAGGTACAAGTACAATGAAAAAAAAATGGGTACAAGGTATAGAGCATCGGGACATCGTCCTGATGGGGGACAAGGGGGTTCCCAGGACCTGGCTCATGTCTCACTGCATGTAGAGCTTTGCTTTTGCTATGCAGCTGCCATAACTGAATCGCCCATCGCTGGGCCACAACAGTGGATTTGGGGGAGAGCTGCCCTGGCACTGTGATTTGAGGAGTGGTCTCAGCCAGGGGATGAGAAAATCCTGCTTCTGACATTTGGCAGGTGCAGCAGGGTTAGTTATCCTGCACGGAAATGTCTCCACCAACATCAGTAGCCATGCTCTCTAAAACATAGCTTGAAATGGAAATAAGACTGGGAGATCAACAACAAGGACTGTGCTCTGTGTGATGAGTTTAGTGGGTCCTCAAGTCCAGTATTGCGCCCTGAGCACTGATAGAGACCTCAGTTCCCACAACAGGGGCTTATCACCAGGTTTCCACAGAAAGACAAGAAACCATAATTTACCTGGCCGATTGTACAACATAATCAGATGGTCAAGGTTTAAAGTCAGTAACAGGATACACGTGGGAACTTAGACAAGCTGCCAGGCAAACAAAATGCAATTCCTCTACTTACCACCCAGAAACTCAGACTTCGGGGTTGCTATCACTGCTAGTTACCTCCTCCACTTCCCAGGCTGGTTGGAGAGGCTCTCCATCATCCCACTATGGATCTGATCCAGGGCAACTGGATATCAGAGCGCAGACTCCAGTCTGACCTTGGATCAGACCCTATTTCCCAGCAAGGTAACCATCCTAATGCAGTTTCATTTTCTCTTTGCTCATTTACCAGCTGCTTGATAAACACCGGTATAGTTTTATCAGGTAAAACCAGCAGCGAGAACTGGAGTGCACAAGCAACACGTTAGTTAAAGAAGGGGAGCCTGGGGAGTTAACTTACAGCACTAAAGTTTGGTGAACGTAGAAATCTATAAAATCTTAAGACTGAGCAGAGAGTTTGGATGAAATACTGTAGCTATGCAGTTTTTGGCAAGCAGTTTCCCACAGTTAATGTCTTGCACACAATGCAACTTGCTGGATCAGCAGCAGTTTATATGTGTTCTGGCCTGGGAGGAGGCTGGGAAGAGCAGAGCATCCCTCCTGCAGGCTGCCCCAAGCATTGAGAGCCTTAGCCTCCACTCCCAGCTCTACTGAACCGTCCCTGCATTTCCCACTTCACTTCTTTCCATCTCACATGTGCCGCAGAAGTTTTCTTACAGCACTTGAGTAGGAATGGGGAATAGACAGCGGCTTAGGGCATCCTGCACTCGCACATGACTCAGTTTGCAGATAACAGTCACAATTGCCATTAAGATCCCATTGCTAAAGAGTTAATCAGTGATTAATAGAGATGGTACGCTCTGACAAAGATGAAGGTTGTGTTAGCAATGGTTATAAACACATCAGCAGATAGTGATACACAGCTGATTGCAAGCTTCGGTTATGAGAAACTCTTGGACTATGGACTCAGTACAATATTTAATAATTTATTAAACATAATTGTTACTTAACTATAAATAAAGCCTCAGTATACGGGGTGATCTAGGCAGATACTTAGTACTTCATCTGCCTATTTTGAGTCTGGTTTCAAAGCTCTCAGAAACCAGGGAAAAATTCTTTGCTGCTTCACTGGATTTGGGGTCAAAGCTTGTGTATTTGTTTAGTGTATCGGACAATATTTTTAAAAATTACAATAATGAGAGAGAAACCAGCTCCTCTTTAGAAAGAAAATCCTGATTTTTTTTCTTTCTGAGCTAGAGAAGGAAACAAGAATGAATACATTTTCTGGGGCAGGGATCTGACACTGTGGGGTTATCAGAGTCTGTTGAGTTGCCCATTGAGATGCATCCCCGCTGCGCCCAAGGAAAGACATATCCACTCACTTGCCATTGTTGAAGATGACGGTACAGTTGGGCCAGCAGTCATGGTTGGCCTGGCAGAGGTTGGGGAAGATTCCCACACCAACAGCCTGCAGTCCTCTTTGGTCACTTAGGGTAAAGCCATTGCAGCTGATCTAGTCCCAAAACATAGTCAGGAAGAAGCATTAAGGGAGAAAAAGCTGAAGTTAGCTACATTCAGGATTTCTCAATTCCTTCTGATGCTTTAGAAGACATGTATCTCCAGCATCCCATCTCCAAACTTTAGGAGAAAGGAGCAGTGCCTACAACATTATTACAGAAAGTAATCATAGAAACATCTTTAGTTGGGATAAAACATCAGAACAGAAGCAATGCAAGACTCATGCAGATGGACCAACTCAGAGCAAAGTAAATGCTGCAGAATATTTGCTGTTAATATTCATTTGGGATGTCTAAGATAAATTTGGTTTGACCATGCATTGGTTTCCTTATATTCGCTTTCTGCAAATAATTCAGAAAAAGGTCACAGGAAAATGAATTTGAGGCAATTCAAGCACAGCCTAGACAGAAAGCAAAGTTCACGCTTATTAGAACAGGTATCAGTTAGGAATTAACCTTGAGAGCTGCATTCAACCTGGTCATGTTTGCTGGGTGGCCCACAGAGCTTATAAAACCAGTTACTACTGTTTGTTGTGAGTCCCAGACAATTTTCAGAATTACTACTTTTGGGTGATATATATGCCAAGAATAAATTATTATCCTTTTCTATATGGTACATTATTATCACATATGAATGGAACAGTTTTTAGTTGCAAACATAAATAAAGGAAATATTTACAAAGAGAAAATGCAATAGGATATACCAAAGGAAGTAATTAACTCAGCTGCTAATTATTTTACTCTGTTAATAGTTTTATTTCCTTTCTTAACTGATTCTGTACTTTATCTGTACTTCCTTACTTCTGTATGGGCAAATTATGTAGGTCACTAGTACATAGGTCTCCCTGCTCCCAGTGGGATGGATTTTCTTTGCAGGGTGGTACAAAGGATGCATGTGTCCTCCCTGTGCTAGGGCTGGCAAAGCCAGCTCCTCTGCCACGCCAGCCATCAGCAGAGGTGTGAGCAGAGCATGGGTCTCAGCTCAGCTCACCCTGGCCCCTCAGGGAGTGTTGGTAGCTGAGGGCTTAGTGCAGCCCCGGATACCAGGGCTGGGGGCAGAGCAGCTCAGCCTGAACTGGCTTCTGGGAATTTCCCTCTCTGCTACACTGAGAACAAAAATTAGTAGTTAACAAGTTAGTAATGGATATTACTAAATATATTTAGTATATTTTACCTATTTTTATTATATACATAAAAATATGTATTTATAATATACACGTAAAAGTCTAATGCACAAAATATATAATAGACATTAATGTATATACTAAAACAGATCTGCTATATCCAAATATATTCTAAGTATATTTACTAAAAATAAATTTAAATAGATTTTCTCAGCTTTCCCAGGTGCAGAGAGAGGCCCAGTGGGGCTTGTGATGACAATGCACAGACAGATAAAAGGTTTCAGACCTTGCCCTTGCCGTGGCTCAGTTTCCCAGTGTCAGTGCAGAAGTGATGCAGATGGGGAATGCAGCAGTATTCAAACTGCCTGCAGCAAATGCCGGTCTCAGCTATCCCAACCACTATGGCCTCTTAAGGGCAAGAGAGGGATGAATTCAGGCGTCCTCAACTCAGACCAGTTGGAGACTTTGCCCAGGGAGCTGGCATTAAAAGCAGCCCCCCATTTGCTCTCCCACCCCTCCAACGTACCACTCCGAATATGTGGGAGATGTACTGCATGCCGAACTGCTGGCTCTGGGGCGGCCAAAACTCGAGGAAGCTCTCCACATCAGCACGGAGCTCCTTCTTCTCCTCTTCATCAAAGCTGTCTACATGGTTCTGCAGGTCATCGATGGAGACCAGGCAGTCCTCTGCCAGCCCGCTGCCTTCCCTCTCTATCTTCCACATGATGCGGGCAGCCAGCCTGGCCAGGAGAGAGCCCCGGGTGTTAGCACCAACACCCAGTGTAAGGAGAGGGACCAAAGGACCATCGAAATTCATTTCATGGGTGGGAAGTTGTGTGCAGACAGACTGAGACAAGTTCAGCATCAGATGGCTGAGGGCTGGTGACCATCCACGGGCTTTTGAAGGAAAGGGAGACAGACGCAGGGTTTTGCCCAAGCATCTGTGTTCTCATCTGGAGAAGCGCTACAGACCCCCAGATCCCCAGCCCTCCAGGACGGCTCTCATTTTCTTGGGGATGCCTCTCATTTTCTTATGGCGGAGCCAGGATGTGAATCCAAATCAATGTTGATTAGACAAGTTGAGCAAGAGCCCATCTCCTCCTTCACTTTTCCACCTGCTCCCCACTTTTCCGCACCTTCTAAACCACCCCGGATGGGTTTGCCACACCACATTCAGCTGCAGTAAAGTTTTTGGGGCCTAACCCCCCCC
Source organism: Anhinga rufa (assembly GCA_013400875.1). Lineage (NCBI taxonomy): Eukaryota > Metazoa > Chordata > Aves > Suliformes > Anhingidae > Anhinga > Anhinga rufa. Next base: position 21,429 of record VZTV01106174.1, on the reverse strand, counting down.
CCCCCAAAATAAATCAGGAGCACAACCCCCTCGCATCCCAGATGCTCCTCCAGCTCCCAATCCCATCAGCTCACAGATGCTCCTGGCCTCTCCCAGACCAGCTCCCACCTCCACCCTGTCCAAATCAGGCCACCCAACTCTTCCTCACCACCCTCTGGAGGGATGCCCTGTCCTCTCCCACCATCCCCAGGCTGCTGGCTCAGCCCCTGGGGCCAGCTCTCACCTGATGTTTTCGGTGGGTGCCTTGCCATGCTTCTTGATGGCAGAGCACTCATTTTTGTGGTTCAGCCAAGCCGCTCTCTGGCAGGTCCGGTCGCAGTAGTAGGCGAACTTGCACTGGCCACAGCGGTGGAGCCTCTCCTGTCGCTTGAAGCAGGTGTGACAGATGACGTGCGTCAGGCTGGAAGGACAGAAGAACCCATTGGCTCATACCTCAGTGAAGGGCCAGCTCCACCCAGTCAGAGCCCTGCTACCTTTGCATCCCTGGGTTCCTCACACCCACTAAGGATGGACCCTCCAAGATTTTTTGGGAGGATGGAGAAACCTCCAACCCAGCTTAATCCTTGTGAGCTTGCCCAGTGCTGCTGCTTTTCTGTTTGGCAATGCCAAAGAGACAAGTATTTTGTTTAAAGGAGCGCAGCAATAAAGCATTCCCCAGCTCTCAGCCCTCTTGTCTGCAGCTCATCTGCTCCTTCTCAGCACCACTGCTGTTAATAGGATTTTCAGTCTGTTTTCATTTTCTGTCTGGCCTGTGCTGAAGAACCAGCCACCCATCTGCTGAGCAGAACACAGATGCCTAATGAGTCTGTGGCTCAGGAGAGTGCAAAGAAGAACATGAATGCAAAGAGCCAGCCTGAGAGCTTCACCTGCCTGCAAAGCCTCTGCATTTGGCTGAAGTGAACCCCCCGCAAGCACTAAGGCTTTTCGGGGCTTCACATGGACCCAGTCACAAAATGGAGCAGCAGCCACCACCATGCCTGAGACTTAGGAAAACATTGGGTGAGAGGGACCAAACAGGAATACGGCTCTGAGCTGTCCTAACTGCTGCTCTCCTAAGCTTTCTTCAGATACAGGCATGCTGTGGGGATAAAAATATATATCAGAAATGCTCTGCTAATGAGCAGACCAGAGGTGTATCAGTGATAGATAGAAGTGGTTGTGTAGGGAAACCCTGTGTTTGTGCTGCTTGAAACCAAGATATGTTTCCACGGATTAAAAAGCATCTTTGCTTGTCACTTTTTTTTGTCGCTGGGCCAAAGGTGTAGCTGTACTGGAGGCATTGCACTGGCAATTGTGGCAGTGTTGGAAATGACAGGAGGAAGCCAAGACAACAGCCTTCTTCATGGCAGATCTTCTCTTTACAGAGTGTTTCATGTCTTCTTCCTTCGGTTGTGGCATATGTCTCCTGGCTGTCCACCATCAGGAAAGAGCAGCACAGAGCTCCAGAGCAGGTGGTTTTGGGGTTCTCCTGGTCCCTAGCACTCCAGACAGAAGCTTAGCATGGTTTAGTGAAGGTCTGAGGGACCAGGGTAGGCTCCCAGCCACTTGGCAGATCCCAAGGCATGACTGCTGAGGGATAAGTGGATTTTCAGCTGCCTAAGCATGGGCAAGAAACACCAAACAGCTGCAAAGGACATAAACTCTCAAGAACTTGCAGGACCACTGGCTGAGGTATGACATGGGGTGGGCTGGCTGTAATGCCGAGCTTAGGGAGCAGTACTTGCATTTATGACCACTGTAAGATTTTATTAATAAACCATGGGGATCTTTCATCTTCACAAGGCTGGTATGTTACTGAGCTGAGAACATCACTGATTTGGTGCTGGTCAGTGGCCCAGAATATGCCACCCAGGGGGATCTCGTTAAACATTAAAGGTAATGAGCACAGTGCATGATGTGAGGATGTACTCTGCTCCCAGGGCATGAAGCCCTCCCTGCTTAGACTGGTGCCAGCTTTAGCACTGTGCTCTTTAGGCCACTTAAAGCCTTCCTGCGGATGGACTAGAGATGCAGATTTCTCCTCCAAATCCAAAAGCCTGACGTGTCTTTCTCTGGTGCCAGCAGCGGTAAGTGCTGCTCGCCGGCTATTCCTGCTCCTGGCTCTGCGGTTTAACCAGCTGAGAGGTTACTGTGAGTTAGACGGTCATGGGATAACTGGGAAACAGCTTTCAAAAGAAGCAGGTTGCTTCTTTGGGGGGTTCAAAACAGGATTTCCAAGAAGCATCCTACAATTGTATGTAGGTAACTATAACCAAGGGCGGGGGGAGGAATGCACCAGAGGACACGGATCAAGAAGTCTAACCTGATATCCTCCCTCCAAGAGTGTCCCGGGTCCCGGACCAAGAGGAAACCTCCCTCATGTGGCCTTTTCACATGCCCAACTGCTTGCTGCTTCATTGGGTGGGAGATGTTGGTCTCCTGCCCAAACAACTTTCCCCTTGCTGCTAGAGAAGGCTTCTCCCTGCCTGACTTGGTGCCCCCAGCTGTCTGCTTCTCCAGGCAACCGCCCACTTTATCTCTGCCTCCAGCCAGGCTCAACAGTATAGGGGAATTTAAAATCCCATCACTTAGACACTGCGGGCCCCAGGAGGCAGATTCTCCTCATTGCAAAAAGCTCACTGTACCAAGGGAACATTATCATCGCCCACAGCCCATAGTGGGGAAACTGAGGCACAAGGAAATAAAAAAATTATTGATGATCACATGAGGAAGTTGTGCCACAGGTGGGAATCAGTCCGACAGCCCCAGAGTCTGCAGCCCCATGACTGTCCTGCCTCTCCACTATACAGATATGTATATAAACATATGTATGTGCATTTGTATCTATCACAGTACACTTAAAATGCACCTTCATTCCTCTGGCACTATTGCATGAGCTGCTGACACAATCCACCCTGCGCCTTGGCTCTTGCAGGATGAAGCCATTGATTTAAAGCAGAGGGCTATTGATTTAAAGCAGGACAACCTGCAGCAGACAAAACCTCATGCAAAAATGAGGTTTGGAAAATGACAGTAAGCAGTGCCAGCGCACGGGAGGGAGCCTGACGCGAGGTAAGCACCCAGAATGGGGCAGGGGGGAGCACGTGTCTGGGAAGGGAGATGCAGCCAACTCCATTACATTAAATGAAAGAGCTGGGAGCTGGTGAGAAATGTGAGGCTGCACTCTGTCAGCTGTCAAGTCAGAGATGCAGAGAGGTGCAAGAGAGATTATACTCCTTGTAAGGCAAAGGAGAGCCAGAGAGCTGATAAAACTCGGGTGGTTACATCGTGCCAGGAAACACGGGGAGCTATCTCACACAGGGAATGGGGCTCCCTCCTGCTGCCTGCGTGCTTTGAGGGCAGTCAGAAAGTGAAAAGGCAGTTAATTAAGTTTCCCTGTAAAGAGGAATGACAGGTCAGAGGGGAATACAGTGCAGCAAAACCCGAGTCCTCAAACAGGGGCTTGTCACCCCCAGCTCCCTCTCTGAGAACAGAAAAATACTGAAATGATGGCTTTGCATTTTGCTGTTTATTGCACAGGGTGTCCAGAGTTTCCAAAGCAAACCAAACTGGTGGAACCTACCACCAGCCCTGGAAAGCCCTCATTTCTGAGGAGATGCAGAAATGCACAAAAAAAAAAGTTTTATGAGACTGCCTGAGGAGGCAAAGGAACAGTTCATGTGGTATTGAAACTGCAGACACAATTACTCATAGGTAATCTGACTGGCAGGTATAAGAAATACTGTACCTGTCGCAAAACCCTTGCAGGATCCTCCAGGCTCAGAAATGGTTTAAAAGAAGACTGGATTTATTGATAATGTGCTTTACCAGGACTCCAGAGGCTTGGGCTCAACTCTTGGTGTAGTAAAAAATCAGGAGACACAGGTATTTGAGATCTATTGCCTAAATCTTCAACAAACATTGCTCGAGCACTGCCTGACCCTGCAAGCACCTAAATCCCCCAGGTGCCTCTAGGCAGTCATACAAACTCCTGCCATCTCAGAGGTGCTCAGAGCTGGATGCCCCAAACGGGGAAGGCAAAGTGGGTCTCCCACCGCCGGACCTTACACCAGGCTCTGATACCATCTGTCCTGGAGGTAGACAACACCAAGGACACCAAAAGCTTGCAGTGACCCACAGCCTTCACTGTCATCCCCTCTGCAATGGTTAAGGTCCCCCAAAGACAGGGGGAGCAGCCTGAGATTAAACCCAAGTCTCTCAGCCTCTGGAAATCACTGATGTATAAAGCCTTTTCTGTCTGGCCTAGGTGGTGTTCATCACAACCCAAAATGGCTCCAGGTGGCCTGAATGGAGCTTCCTCTCCCTGTAGAGAGAGCAGCCCATGCCCACATGGTCAGGATGCTGCATGGCCAGGCACTACAGAAGGTTTCTGGTGAGCTGTGTGGTACCTACACAGGAGCCCTGGAGGTTTGAACCCTTACAGACTCGGTGCCCGGCTTCCCTTGCTTTAGCACAGGGACAATACAACTGCTTTCTGCTGCATCTATGTACACCACAGGGTGATCTCTGGCCATTCATTCACTGTCATCTTCCACACATAGTGATAACTTCTTTTTTTCACCCTGCCCAAAAGCAGGATCTTCATTAGCACAGTGATTTCTCCAGCCTGCCCAAGCCTTGCCAGGTCAGGGATTTAGGACTGACTTGAAGGGCAGGTACCACTGACTGACTCACTAAATGACTTTCTGGGGAGTCTCAGGTTTCCTTGGCCTCTCATCCAAGTGTTAGCTGAGCTCATCTCTCAGGGGCTCATGAGCTCTGATGTTACTAAGATGAGACACACAACTACTACTAATCCTGGACGTAGCTACAGTCACAAAAGCAATGATTCAATGTGCCAGCCAACAAATGCAAGAGGTGACAGAGCACTGTCAACTAAACCATGGCTCCTGCAAGCACAGCTCTCAGTGAAAGCAGAACAAATAGCTCTTGTGCCTTCTTGGATTGGATTCAGATGGATTAAGATGTTTGACCTGCCAGGACAGAGGGCCGAGCACTGCCACAGGAAATATATTAACCTCATCTCTGAGACACGCACAACCCAAACATCTGACAATCATTTCCCATCCAGTACCCACAGCATCTCATTCACCGATCTGGAAAGGCAAGGTGAGATGGCTGTAGTACAAAGGAATAAAAGGAGGATTTCATTGAATAGCTAATGGACATGGTGACAAGCTCACAAACTATTTAATATGAGTTTATGCTATTCTGTACATGACAGATGACACACACAGAGACAACCTAATTTACACCTAAGTCCACTGGCTTCATATTTATTATTGGCTGGCTAGGCATCTCTTCAATGTCTTACAAAGGTAGGCATAGGAATAGCCTAAGATGTAGGCAAAGTCCACTTGGCTGTCAAAGCAGAGGCTGTAACACTTCATTAAACACAACAGCCTAAGGAAATGCACCTACTCTTTCAGCAGTGAAAGGAAAAGGGAGGTACTCAATAGCTGGCTTCTAGTGAGGATACCTATAATGGTAAGTTAGTAGCACAAGAATTGGTTTGCTCCTTTAAAAAAGGGGGTTGGAACTTAATACTTTTGTCTTTAAAATGTCTGGGATGACACATCCTAGTTTGTCTGACTTGAGTGAAGGATTTATTTTAGACAGATTTTAGACTACTTTACTTTTAGTCTTTCTTTACAAGCTTTCTCAGCCTCTTTTTAAAGAGGTGTGCGTGTGGTTTCCTTTAAAAAACTAGGTTTTCTCCCAGGTTTTATTTAAGCTTTTGAACAAATGAGATAATTATAAAAAATAAAACCCCAGAAAATTTTAAACAACGTGAATATGTTCACATTAGCTCTCAGTTTTTATTGGTATCAACTCAAAGAATTTGCTTCCATAATCTTTTCAGAGTCATACTGTTATGGAAAATTTTGCATTTCTTGTATCCCTAGGTCATCCCAGCTACAGTAATAGAGCTCCTCACATTTCCCTTGGAAAATGCTTTGGGCCTGTTTCATACATCAAAAAGGAGTGCAAAAATAGCATGATCTCAAGTTTTTAGCAATTTGCAGATCACTCATCACGCAGATCTTCAGGTGATCTTGGCTTTCTACCACATGACAATGTTTGCCTTGACTACTGTCTCTCAAACCCCACTGGTTAAAGAGCAAACCTTCTCTTGATAAAGGTTGACAGAGATATATCAGGCATCCCCATGCCCGTAGGAAATGTAAACTCTTGCAGGCTTGAGAGCCAACTGACATGCCAGAGGAGAAGGTCACATACTGTACATTGAGCTCAGGCAATGGGAATGCCATCATCCTGAAGGTGGCAGTGAGGAAAGGAGACCTGGGATCTTCAAAGAGAAAGTGAAGAGGGAGGAGGGAAGGATTAAACCCCAGAATGCAAGCAGACAACTAGAGAAAGCTTCAGTGAGAGGTAATGTCAATGGGGAATGCACAGGGGCTTTGCAAATCAAAAAAATACTCCAACAAAAGCAAAGAATCCCTTGAGAAGATAGATTTCCAACCTTCTGCATCTATTTTAGGGCAAAGAACGCCTGACACTGGTGTTTTCTGAGTGCTATTTCAGCTGATAACAGCAAGGCTGATTCAAACACAGATCAGAGAGTATGTCTGCACTTCATCCAAACAGCAGAATACTGGAGATCACACTGAGTTCCGCACCCTGTTTCAGTGTTCACTGTCTCTCTAAAGAGCCTTCTCTAGTTCAGGCAGAAGTAACCTTCTAGCTTGATGCAGGAGACAATGCCAGGCAACCACTGTGTTAAGCGAAAGGTTATAGAATCATAGAATGGTTTGGCTTGGAAGGGACCTTTAAAGGTCATCTAGCCCAACCCCCCTGCAATGAGCAGGGTTAGCCTTGTGAGTCATACCCTGGCCTTAAAATCTAAGAAATTATGAGCTGACTGATGTCTATAGGAACCTTCTTTAGCTTCACTTTGAGTTCTAGGTACTTCTGGACTAAAAGTCTCTGGCACCAGGTAAGAAACTGCTGCTCAGATGACCATCATTGGGTTGAAGAGTACAAGCCCTCACCAGCCTTAATGACTTCAGGAACCTTCAGAGTCCCTGTGACCTTCAGTGGCTTCCAGGGTGGGATGTAGTCTGCAGATTTAGACACCTAGATGTGCTCATCTGTACCCTCAGTGTCTAAGTAGAGGTCCCATCAGAACATTCACTGGGGTCTGGAAAGCCATTCAGCTCAAAGTTAGATGTCTGTGGTCAGTGCACACTATAGTGCTCCATTGATTGTAACAGGCACTTAGGGCTGGTTTCTCTTGCCTGGACATAGGAGCCTAGTGTTATTTTAGGCTCTACAGGAACACTCATCTGGCCTGAGAGGAGGCCTGATTCTCATAAATCCTGTTCTGTACCCGTCAGCCCTAAGATGATGTCTCAGACACCCTGGGGCATCTCAAATGACACTAAACACCTATGGCAACTGAATCCTGCCCTGAGCTCTATGCACTTACCACAGACCTTAGTTTTGGGTATCTTAATTTGCAAGCTGAGTCCCAAAGCGTATTGCTGGACAAGCCATCACATCACCCTGTAGGTTGGTCCAGTAAATTGACGGCTGATTATAGAGTTTCGTCAAAGAAAACATTTCTCCTCTTCCTGGCAAAATAAAATTCTCAACACCTCTTCAAACTCAGCCTCCTACTGAAAGACAGACACCCATACAGTGCAGCTGGGTGGCAGCCTCAGGTCCAAATTACTTCAGCAGTTCCTCACATCAATATATAGAAAAGGGCCTTTGCATCATTTAAGCCCAAAGCATAGTGTACCCACACTTTCTGATGTGAGCACCTAACACCAGGTGCCAAGATTAGGTGTTCAGGATCCCTAGATCCCTGTACAGTTGGGGCAAAGAGGTTTGTTCTTCTGATAGTTTCTCAGAGTATGAAAGGTAGGTTTCTGCTATGCGACAGCCCTGTGGAGGGGTTTCTCACTTACACACCCAAAATTAAACACCTATAGCAGATAATGCAAATTTTTCATTTCATAGTTAAGCTCTTCACCAGGTCAAATGATGATCAGCTTTTATGGGGCTCCCCCATTTCTGAACAGTAACACCTCCCATCTCTTGACAGCTTTGTGCCCAGGCACAAACACAAGCTGCTTTCCAACCTACGGCCACACCAAGAAAACTATGTTGCATCTCTGAAGAGCTGGTCCTACTAATCTGAAAAAAGAGACCTTCGCTTCACCTGCTGTGTTCCCACATCACATGTAGTCACACAGAAGAGTGCAGTGTGGCCACTGTAGTATGATGGACATCCATACAGAGGTTGGTTTCAACAGCAGGATTTCAGGGGCTCAGCATCCACACTGGGACCAGACTTCCCACAGAACTAGGCTCCTCAATGGGCTGCAAAGTACAGACCAACTTTTTCAAGTACTCTGCACTCCTGTTTCCATGGTGGCCTTTATACGCAAAGAAAGTAGAGCTCTGTGGAAAATCTGGTCACCTGTTTGGTAGGACCTGAGCTGAAGAATTAAGCCTACCGATCACTCATATTGGAATCTGTCATTCTGTGAATCCTCTTTCCATGACACACATATACATTGCTTTCAGCAAGAGATGAAGATGCTGAATGGAATTAGGATGATGGGCTCTGGACTTCGGGTTCCCCAATGCAGAGCGAGATTCTGTTCAATAGTGTAGGTTCAACACCAGTTTTAGGACCTATAAATGCCTGTTTGTGGGCATGGAAAAACATATGCCTCTTCATTGGACTCTTCCTACATGCAGAGGCAGCAGCAGTTCTTTCAGGGCAAAACCAGCCACCATGGCCTAGAATCACAGAATCACAGAAGGGTAGGGGTTCGAAGGGACCTCGAGAGATCACCTTGTCCAACCCCCCTGCATGAGCAGGCACACCTAGAGCAGGGGCACAGGATCGCGTCCAGGCGGGGTTTGAATGTCTTCAGGGAAGGAGACTCCACAGCTTCTCTGGGCAGCAAGTGTGTGGATTTATTCTTGCAGGTCCTTCAAGGATCCAGGCTACCCTTCCACAGTAATCAAATTACTGGGGGTTTATGCAGTTGAATATCCTTGGGACAGCAGTAGAAGGTAGCTTCAAAACCAAAGCCCTGCATGCATGTGAAAAACATGAGAGCAGTTTTCACAAGAAAAATACATGTTTCCATTATATCTCAGGCACGGGATTTTCCCTGCTGAGCACTAACCAACAAGCATTTAGTTGGCACTACCTGCTTCAGAGATTTTGGGACGGGAGTGTAAAAGTCCATGATTATTGCACAGCAGCCTGAAGAAGAAGCAGAGAGATAAGAATGACTGAAGCCACCCCCATTCTCTGCAGTGGCAGAGAAGGGATGTGTTTACCTTATCCCCTTGCTGCTCAGTCTCTGGATCTGCCCTCTGGGAGCTAAACAAACACAGACTGAGGAGGGAGGGAAGTACATCTCTCCCCATCCGAGGTTTTCTGTTGGAAACCTAAGTCTAAGACACAGTTTGCAGTCTAAAAGCCAATGTGCTGATAGTTTCTCCCTTTATCTCACATGACACAGTGACATTTGAAAATGCAGTGAAGCTGTAGCTCTTCACATGGGCAGCTCTCTCTATGCACAATGCTCGCAACATTTCACATAGAAGAAAAATAATTCTCAACCAGCAATCAAAAGGCAAAATGTTTTCAATGGTTTAAAGGATAATTAGTATTTTTAATACAGCATATGGGTGAAATCATCACCCATAGGCACTTCCAAAGCAAACAGTATCACAGCAAGATTCCAGCTAGTGACACAAGTGAAACTAAAGTACAAAAGCTAGAAGGACACGTCAAGGAGAGATGGTTTTGTCACTAACTACTGTAATTGAACTCAGGGTTAAGAATTCAAGAACCTAACATTTTAAAATAAAAGTGACATTTTTACTGTGAGCTCTTGCAATACAGCATATTAAAAAACAAACTAAAAAGTGTCATTGCTGCTATTGTAAAGATTCATAAACATGTTCACCCACTAACAGGATAAGGGCAAGAAAAAAGCGAATGAAAGATACAAAAAAAATTATTTCCCGCTCTGTCCATTTAATCCCCAATTCTCTGTTATTGCCAGATCACACAGTAGCACGAATCAGCTTCAGCTACAAGATGACCGGGATTAAAACAGCAGCATGAGCTCTGCCTTCGTCCCAGACTTCATTAGCAGAGTTGATTCGATCAGGGAAAGCTCAGCTAGGCAGAATCACTCACCGCCCCATTCAGTGTGCAGAACATTCACTAGAGTCAGTGGCAGTTTGGGGCAAAAAAATCAGTCTCGGGACTCACCATGACGCCCTTGAAGAATGCTCACAAATTTCCTAAGTCCAGAATGAAACCTTCAGCTGACATCTAGCTCCTCTTTTAAAAACTTTGGGCCAAATTCTGCTCTCAGTTAGCATATTATAAGGCTGAACAAATTCTATTGATATCTGAGGCTTTATTCTAGATTTATCCCATGGCAGATTAACATATAAATTGGTTCTTTGCGTCTTTTAGCTTTCAGGGTATTTAAGTGAATCTTCCACTGATTTGAAGGGCAGAAGTGGGCACCTACCAGCTACACCAGCAGCACAGGTTGATCGAATGTTGTTCGTCCTTGAAACAAGCAGCAGAAAAGTGCATTTGCACCAGAATTCAGTTTCTGGCTACATCAGCATGAACAAAAATTTAAAACCAGTCTCGTGCAAGAGAGAAAGAAAGAAACTCGTCTCCAGTTAACTCGGCTAGCTATAAATATAAAATCACTTTAACAGAAACAATATCACTCGCAGATCCCCACTAGCTTCTAGTTTGAAGGCAGCAGGCGATGAAGCTGCGTGTACAGCGGGGAGGTGGTACACGTGAGCAGAGCACAATGTAATTCAGTTTTCTCATGCATTATACACCAGAGGCTTCAGTGAGGTCAGTTTGAGATTGCTGTACCTGAGTTACACTAACTCCTGACAGTTCACCGGAGTGTAATATGGGTTCGGTTTTGTGAGGCACTGAAAATAGACAACTTTCACTGCATTTGGTAAAAGCTGACAGCACCGAGCACCTTGCAAGATCACATCCTGGAAAGAGAATGCACCATATTAAAAAGCTGATCTGAGCCTGGGAAGCACATTCATTATAAACTGTGAATGCATCTTCACAGAATTGCTTCCGACTTCCCTTCGCACCCTTCTCTGATGAGGTCCAGATGCTGTCAAACTTTTACCCACCCGGCCAGAAAAAATTTTGCATTGAGATTACTTTCGCTCTGTGTTTTACATGTGCTTTTCTCTTACCTATCAAAAACCACGGCCGCGTAGGCTGGCTCTGCAAAGATGACATCCCCAGGCAAGAATTCCTTCTGCGCTTTCAAGCCCCTGCCTTTGCCTTCAGACGTGAACACTTCGACTGACTCCATTCCCCCTCTGGTCATCCCAAGGGACCCCAAGTCTTGGGAAGTGGGTATCTCGGAGCGAGCCAAATCTCCCGCCACTCCTGTCAACTTCAACTTGCCGCAAGATCATGCTTATAAAAGGGCTGGCCTCCCCCCACCCCCGGCCACACCGTTTCCCATAGGAGGGCGAGGGGGTGGGAGCAGGAGAGGCAGGAGGCGAAGATCCTCTGCACAATATCACCAACCTATGCAGGGAAGGCACAGGGCTGGGACTTCTGCTTCATTAGGAAACCCCTCTCCAAAAACCACGTTTGGAATTTTTTATCCCAGCCACAAGCAGTTGTATATGTTACGACTTGGATTAATTTATACTCCCCCATTGGAGAGAGAATGTATTCTCTTTGCAGGGTATTTTTAGCAACCACATGCTTCTGTCTTTCAGGAAGCAACAGCTGAGACAGTGGGACTGGGAGGGCTGGTATGCATATTTCTGACCTCTTCCACTGTCATCTGGATTTTTCCAGAAATTAAACAATGCTGCTTTATTTTTACCCTCTAGGAGATGGACGGCATGTTTAGAGGCAGGAATAACAGCAAAACATATGCCCTGAAATTCTCGTCATCCTCTGTTGCCACAGGAGCCTGGAAAAGGGGCATCACTTCCCAAATGCTGGTGGCGGCAGGCGCACAGAGCAGCATGGAAGGAGCTGGAAGGACAGCAGCGGTTCGGCATGGGCTGCGGAAGGAAAGCAGGACATCTTAGATATTCACACAATTTTACATGCACTAAACCTCTTCGAAATGGCACTGCATTTGAGGTCTCTCCCCACCTCCAATGCTCAGCCGCAGAAGGGATGGGGGAATTTGAGCCACCTGAGTGGAAAAGGAGGGTGCACCAGTGAGACCAAACCCATGAGAAGCCAGGCCCTTGCTTTGCTCTCTGCCCCCAGCAGCCAGTACAAGTTCGGGGTGACACAAGGGAAGGCCTCCAGGTACAAGAGTGAACCTCATGGTGGAAACTGAACCCAACCCAGACTGTCATTCAGCATTTTTTATTATTTAATAGCACTTTGCAGGGCTGGTTCCTGCTAATCTCACCCTCCCACACCTAGGAAACCTGATGCTATTTCCTCCTGGATCTCCTAGCACCACACAGATACCAGCATTTGCAAACCTCTTCACACACCTCCATGCTGCACAGGAAAACCTGTCTGTTACAGCAGGAAAAGTGAGGTGCAGAGAAATAAAGAGGTTAATTCCTGTGCAGCGCTAGACTGTAAAAGAAATACTTTACTTTGCCAAGACAGTGGGAAGTATCGTTGTGCTCTTCAAGACAGTTGCAGCACTGCTCAGCATCTTCTGCTAAAAGCTTCTGGCAATTTTCCATGCCTGTGAATAAAGTATGGTATCACACTTCAGCACAAATATCCCATGTTATAGTTTGCCCAAGTGTGCCAAGCACAAATGATATCAATCCACAACTCTATAAATTCAGGGTGATCCGGGCGTTCATGTGATTATGAGCGATCTTTCCCAAACAACCAGACTACTCCACTCGTCCTGAGGAGGGCCAGAGCCATTTGCAGAGCCGTCAGCACAAACCTCCCAGCATTTACTCTGCGCAGCATAGAAAACTCACTACAGGCAATTAGCCCCTACAAGCAATTATAATTTTAATTGCAATGCTCTGCTTGTGTGATACATAATGTCAGGATGCTCTGCTCTCACCTGTTACCCACGTTTAATTCCCCTGGGTGTAAGTGCCTTTTAGATACATATATTTGCCAGCAGTACTTCAGCACCTCAAAATTGGGTGCTGATTTTTTTGTCTCAAAAACCCCCAATTTGGAGCATGGCTATATTGAACCCTGTCACTAATCACACTAAACACTGTTTCTGATTCCCAGATAACAAAGAATATAGACTAGAATGGAATAGAATAGAATAATGAAAAATATAATTATAACAAAGAATATAATTGTACCTTTTCAAAGTAGCCAACTAAACCCAACAGATCAAAGTCCTTCTAGGACAGTTACAACAGAGCAGGTCTCTGCGTAGTCAGACATCCACAGTGTACCCAGTACGATGCACACCTCACCCCTTCAAATCACACAAAAAACCCCCACATTTTGGCTGAGACAGAGCCTAACAAAAGTCTCAGTTCTCTCCTTCCAGCCTGGTAAATGCCACGGTGGTGTGTGCTCAGCCAGGTCGTACAGGAGATCAGGCATCTGGCTGCACATCGCACCCTTGGTACTACCTGGCCACGGTTTCAGACCCAGCTGTGTGCAAAAAGAAAAAAAAGAACAACCAAAAAAACCAGTAGTAAAACCGTCAATTTGAAAAAAAACCCACAGGAAAAGTTGGAGAGGGGCAAAAGAGGGATTCCTGCTTTTTAAATAACTATTTGGAGCAGTCACCCTACTTTCAATCCCTTGGAAACACACTGAATTTCAAAGCCAGCTGGAGAGGCACACCGATTTCTGGGCACCGAGCAAAGCTGACCCTTCAACAGCAGGTTATTCTGAGCTTCAGATCTATGTGGACATTGGGCTGGAGGGGCGAGTGGCCTCATCCTCCTAACAGGAGAACAAACAGCACCCTCTACTGCCCTCTAAAAAATTATCCAAAGCACAATTATCACATTTAATCACTGCAGCTTTGGACTGCGGTGAGCAGTACTCAGACAAGACATGGATTAGAGAGAAAAAAAGGAAAAACAAGATGGAAAAAACCCAACTGTCCTCAGTGGGCACTCCTTGGACTTGTCCTGTCATTATAATTCAGCTTTAAACGTTAAATATCATCACCTGCAGGGCAAGGGTGGGCCCTGCGACCCGATGAAACCCCTTTTTGGGGTGACAGCACGGAAAATTTGGGGGAAATTAGCCTTTTCTCCTGGGGGCAGATATAACAGGGTCTGAGGGGAATTCAGCCCTGAAGAGGGATGGATCGATGGGGTGATCGAGGCTCGCCAGTGGGATGGCAGCAATATGGGGGATTTTGGGGGTGTTTTGGGTGCTGGGGCAGAGAGGAGCCACCCAAAGTGAGGGGAGAGGGCTGCAGTTACTAGTAGTTTCTAGGCAGATACTAGGAAGTTACTAGGCAGACACTGAGTGGCTACTAGCAGTTACTAGTAGTTACCAGGCAGTTGCTACAAGGTTACTAGGCTCTTGCTAGCAGTTAGGCAGTTAGTAGTAGCTACTAGGCAGTGATGAGCTTGTTACTAGCAGTTGTAAGTAGTTCCTAGGCAGCCACAAGTAGTCCCGGGTCAGGCCGGAGCGCCGGGAGCGCCTGACGGGGAGGCCACGGGCTGGCGGGCCGGGCGCACGGCAGCCGGCGGCGGCGGGCCGGGGACCCCTGGGGGGCTGCAGTGGAGCCGGGGGCTCAGTGAGGGCGGGGGGCTGAGGCCGGCCCCTCAGAGGAGCTCGTTGCGGGGGAGGCGGCGGCGGGGGCCCGTTAAGGCNGGCGGCGGAGCGGCGGGAGGAGGCTGCCCTGCCGCCCCCGCTCGCTGCCGCCCGCCGCGGAGGTGAGTGCGGCCCGGCCCGGCGCCGCGGGGCCCTGAGGGGCGGTGGCGAGGGGGCCTCCCGGCGGGGGCTCGGGGGTGCCGTTCCCTCTGTGAAATAAAGTTCGTTTTCATGGTGCCCCTCCTGAAAGTAATGGGCGTTCGGTGCCAGAGACAGAAATTAGCGAGGAGCAAAATGCAGTGAGAGTCTTGCCTGCGTTTTGCGTGTGGAAGGAGCAGGTAAAGCACCTGATGTTGGTCCAGACTGATGGGCAGCTTCGAAAAGGTAGTCTTCATTTAATTTTTCAGTGCAACGAGGTCTCGGATTAGCTTTGTAAACTAATCCCGTGTTTCTGGGATGACAAGCATACACTAAGCCTGTGGTGCGGAGCCCTGGAATTGAATCTTAAGGTTGATGGCTGAGAAGTGAGGGGAACTTTCCGTGTCCTCTCCTGAAATAGAGCAAATAGCACCCAAAAAAAGGGGTGTTGAGCTTCCAGGAACACCAAGCCGTTTGTAATAGCTATAAAATACTTGCATATTAAAAGGCTTTGGTCAATGGCTTATAAGCATCAACTGTTCAGTTGTATAATGAAAATCAAGTTAAAAAAAAAAGCCACACACTTAGCAATGCATAAACAAGTTTATTTTTTTAATATGTGAAACATTAACAGCAGACTTCCCTATTGTCAGTTAAATTTAGTAGTACTCTTGAACAGGAATAACAGTGGTGGAATTAATCGCTCTGTTTAAAAAGCTGACAGCTATTTTAAGCAGTGAGCTTGCTGGAGGAAAGAAGCAACACAAGTATGTATGCTCTTCAAAGGAATATACTTGGGGAAAGTTAGGAATGCAGTCTTACTATGTTTAGGTTTAAATTCCATTTTTCACACATTTCTTGAACTGGGTTGTCATGTTCCTGAACTCCAAAACGTGCTTTGGTGCATTAGCAACAAAGCCTTTAACTTTAGAAGTACTTTGATCTCCCGGGAATTTCAAGGGATTTTAAGGTTCTGAAGATTGGTTTCTTGAATTCTCAGTGTTTAGAGGTAGCTCACACCCTTATTTTTAGTGCACAGCTGGTACAGGTTTGTTGTGAGCCAGACACAGCAAGGATTACCAGGTACGCTTGTCAGTTTGTACCTGTGCCAAACAGAAGCTGTTATTATGGGCAATTTCTGGTTTGGTAGCCGGTTGAGGAGGGAGGGTATCCTTTTCTTAAATACAAAATTAGCAGTAACTTTTGGCTTTGGAAACTTTCTGTGGCAACAGGTCTTGCTAATTTCTTCACCCACCCCTTGGGGGTTTTTGTTTGTTTGCTTTGGCCTAGGAGATTTCTTTTGACTCAGTGGCAACAAAAAAACCCTTGGTACCTGTAAGAGTGTAGTTAATCTGTAGTTACAACTGTGCATCCTTTTTCAAGACTCTGTAGTGCTCTCATGTTATAAATGACTAATTTTCCCCTCTCCCTCCTTTTCTATGCTACGCAGCTTCTTCACTTACTGGAGGGGAAAAAAAGAGTCAGGTACCAATTCACTGATTATATATTTCTCACCCAGTGTTCCCAAGCCCATCTTAAATAGCACTGAGAGTATGCTGAGAAATAACATTGTACAAAATACTATCGTACAATCATATGGGAGCATTTATATGTCAGAAGAGAGCTGGGCAGAAGGGCAAGTAATTTGTCTTAACCTGCCTCAAAGAGTTTGTGAAGTGGGGAGGTGTATTTCTTAAGTGTTCTGAAGACCCAAGGAAGGTTAAACCACAACAGAGTGGAAAGGGAAAAGGGCTTGTTATCCTAAGGAGATAAGCTGTTAGTTTCCTTGCCAGGCATGAAGTTATCTTGCAGTGTTTTAAGAAGTCTAATGCATTAGATTCTCTTTCAGAAGGAACCAACCATCCAGCACAGACTTAATCAGCCTTCTGTTGCACCCTAGTCACATTTTGACCAGTGTGTTTCAAGAAGTACAGTACAGCTGGATCAAACTATGCTCACAGAAATTTAAAAAAAAAAAGCAAAGACTTGTTTCCTGAAGCACTGAGCAATTTATTGTGGTAAAAATCATTTGACACTTTAAAAAAAATTGCAAGTTTTTTTGCTGGTAAAAGCAGAATAGCTGATTTCAGTTTGCCTCAGCTGTGGCAGGCTGGTCCAGCCCTCGTGGGTGTGATAGGATGCAGGAAGGAGGGGTCAGTGTGATGTTTAGCAGAGACAGAGTAGTGGAAACAAGGGCTTGGACCAACAGGGAGAAAAAAGGAAGAGAATCAAGGAACTGTGTTGCAAGAAATGGATGCTTTAATTTTCTCAGTAGTGATTGATGTGTTGTACTTCAATCTTAATGCTTTAAAATATTTTCTGTGTCCTGGCTGAGTTCAGAGCACTAAGAGCTGACAAAGTGTCTTGTTACTTGTTCACCCTGGGCAAAAGGGGGAGCATTGTGTTTCGCATCAACTGCAAGCTTCATCTGTTGTGTGTCAGGGCAGATCACAGATCCATCTGGCCATCAAGGCTTTTAGCACTGTTTGGGTTTAGTTTGTGCATTTGAGAAGGTTTGGGCAACGCTAGGTTTAACCCCTGCTTTGTAGTGTAGTTGTACGCTTCAAAGGCCTCGTGCATGTGTACAGGCTTAGCCATGTGTCTTACTCAAATCTGTGATAACATGTAGTATTCAAAGATGCATCTAAGTGCTTCTAAATTAACCTGTTATAGTATTCTGTGGGGAAAACTCTTATAGTATGAGTGATGAAACTAGATTGTGGAAACATACAATGCTGGCATTAACAGCATTTGTTTCCAAACAACAGAGTCCAGCTTGGCATTTCATTTTTTTATGATCACCTGAGCTTTGAAAACAACAACAACAAAGAAATTAGTGCTACCACAGTATTGTTTCCTTGCAGAAACATCTTTCACCTAACTGCAGAAATCAAAATCTGTCTGGTTCAGCCTCCCTTCCTCGTGTAGGAATACAATGCTGTAAAATCGCAGTTCAGTGTATTCGATAAGGGTTTTAAAGTTCGTTAACTTCGCTTGCCCTCTCTAAGTTGGATATCTGTGGATATTTAAATTTATTTCTAAGATTGCTTTCTGACTCGTACTGTACAGTGACCATGCCTTACTGCTGTACCACAACTAAAAGTGACTGGATTTCAGTGTTGCTGTTTGCCTGCAGTTTTGGACAGCTGATACTCTAAGCATTCAAGCTTTTGTTCATCTTTCATCCTGTTACGGAATATGATTTCCTGATTACAAGTGTTAGAGTTTGCACATCATGTAACATTACAGCCAGTCAGCTGAGATGAGGTAACTGACTGTGTGCAGGCTCCTGCCTTTCTTGCTTGCAGAATAAAGCAAATTAATGTAGTGCACGTGATGTAAATTAATCTGTTTTACTTTGCAGCTGGGACAGGCTTCAGCATGCACACTCAGTTACTGTGAGGCTGACAGGTGGTAGCCTGGTAAGATGCGCTAACCCCATTACTTGTGCTCATCCTGATGTGCCTTGGAGACAGATGTGTGAAAGGGCTTGTAAAATGAGAAAATATGTGGGTCAATATTTGCTCTTGAGGACTTGCAGTTGTTGAATTTGATTCATGTATATCCATCTATTTTTCATTAAAATGCTATGTTTGCTGCTGGTGTTTGAGGGCAGAATTTGGCTATGTCATTTTGTGGGTTTAGTACCTTGAACTTGAAACTTTATACCTATGCCTTAAGGGATTGTCTAGCCTAGACTTTTTCCTTACTACATTATTCTGTTTTCTGTCTTCTCTACCCTCAAGAAATGGGAAAGAAAAATTAATAGTAGACTAAAGCTGGGAGCATTTCCTTTTTAATCAAGTGGTAGAAAATCCTGGGCTGAACAGGCTTTTTTAAAATTACCTGGTCTCTGATATTTTAATTAATGTTAGTACTTTTCCTACCACGTTTATACTGCCCTGAGGGAAGACTTTTTTCCCCTGCCTTTCCTACATGGCATGCCACAAAGATTCCTCTACAATTAACCTAGTAAAAGTCAAAAACAACAGATAGGTTTAAAGTTGAAAAGACATGTGCAAACTTCTCTCAAATAGTAAAATATACAAGTAAAATAATGTTAAAATGTCCCTGAGCCTTCTCACATCAGTGTTTTAATGCCTTAACTGAATTGCTGTTCCACTGAAGAAGGTTAAAGAGAAAAAAATTAAAAATGATGTGTGTGTTTCTAAGATCGTAACTGAGAATCAAGAAACAGTAAGCGAATCATTATCTTTAAATTCAGACACAAAGGGTCTGATTTGTTATTATTAGGCAACTTGTTTGGTTCCAGATTTCCAAAATCTCTGTTATTTTGATTTTTTTTTAAATGTATTTAAATTACTTCAGTTTTCGTGTTAGGAAAGATGCTGAGTACCTGAGCTCCCATTGCCTTCTCAGTGTCCATATTTCAGTGTCTGAACATTAAAACAATCAAGTTGATCTTGTTTTAAGAACGTATTCCTCATTGCCTATTGATTGCTCCTCATTGTCTGTTGATTTAAGCTGGGTTTACTCTTGACATTAAAAAAAATAATTGTATAAAACACATCTCTGGAGAAGTAATTTAGAAATGCTAAATGAATGAGCAAGAATATAAGTAAATTCAGGTAATACTTGATGTTCTCTTGGCTTCACCTGTGTTACTCACTACAATGCCAGGCTGCTTTTAATTTCACTTCATATGGAGTATTTAACTTCTGTGTCTTCTGAATGCTCTCGGAATGTGCCAGTCAGAAAATTATACCAATAAAAAGTATGCTTTTAAGCATACATTTATTGTTATGATCTACTTCTGCTTTAATAACAGATTTTTCTATTTACACAGACATTTTATAAGTTACATTAGAGATAAGAATGAGAAGTCATTTTTATGAGTGAAAGTGAATGTATTTAGGAATCTTTTCTTGCACCAGTCTTTGTAAAGTTTGAGTGGTTCTCAGTAATTAATAAAACTTCAGTGACTCATGGCTTGTCTTAATGATAGAAGACTTGTAACAGTAACACCAACTCACTAAAACATTAGATTTTAATCAAATTATTAGGTGGCATCTCAATCTCAAGTGTCAAAGGTGGCATCATAAAAAATAAATTTATGAAGGAGAACTCCAAGTGTGACTTAAATGGAAGGCTGGCTTAGAGGGAGCAGTAGTGAAGCAAATATACTGATGGTATTTCTTTGAAGAAGAGGAGAAGACATGATCATTTTGCCCTGTGGCCTGCTTCTCCAGTCTTTGTAAACATCTGAAAATGTACTATTTTTTTTTCCTGGGGAACTATATTATTTTCTTTGGCAACTGGCTATGAATTAAGACTACACAGCTTTTCACCCCTTCTGTATTAGGCGTATGTTTGCCATCTGGAATGCGAGGATCGTCACTCCTCCTGGGCAGGGTTGACCCATCTTTGCTGTGCGTGCTCAGGGCTGGCCACATGTACTTATCTGCAGCTGTAGCTCACCAGGCTCAAAGTTCCAGTGTATTCTGACCCCTGCAAAGTTGAGCTGATGTTATTAACTTTGATCAGGACCTGATGGGACTTGTAAGTCTCTTGAGGCCACAGCACCATTAGAAAGAGGAACCATTCCGTCTCTTACACCAGTGTGGAGCAGCCACAACCGTGAGTTTTAGAGCAGAGGTGTGTTATTGGCAGTAGCTCACTGTGTGCTTTTCAAAAGGTAACTTGTAAAATGCAGCTTAGGTGGGAAGGAGGAATTGTGTCCTCTGATACCTTCTACTCATTTCATACTTTAATAGCAAGGTGTTGGCATCTGGAGTAACTTACAAAAGCACTTGGTTTGAAACACTTGTTTTCTAAGAAAACCAAAGAATTCAAACCAAGATTGTTCATACCCTAACTAAAAGCAGTTGTTTCAAGTGACTGTGCCAGTTGTGTTTAGGATAATACTGAATAGGCCCATCCCTGTGAGGAACTGAACGCAGTTATATTAATAAGAATTAGTTTTAACTCATCCCTTTGCAGTTGGTAACTAATTTCTCCCACAGTACTGTTGCAGGAATCAAAGATGCACAGAAATGAAAACCAGTGTTTTCAAGCTTAAACACCTAAATACAAGTGTACCTACCGTTGAGAACATAGGTTTCAGGGTGTTGACAAAGTTTAACAAGTTGGCAGCAGGGTCTCCCAGTCAGACCTTCACACTGAACAGTTTTGGCTTTGTTTTGCTTTAAGTCACTTTTGGATGCAACTGGATGACCTTAACAGTTAGGTCCTCCTTTCCATAGATATCTGCATATTTGACGTTCGCTTTCTTGATCTCATCCTTAGGTCTTGAGTGAACTGTTTTTATTGCAGTTCTGCAATTGATTTTAACACAGATGTCCAGAAGTATCAATAATTATATATGTTTATAAATCTGCGCTACTAAAACAATGATTTGGGTGGCTGGGAGCTAGTAGTGGGGTAGCAAGCAGTCTTAGCATTCATTTGAAACATGACCAGAGATAGTGCATTCCTTTCTCTTGAGACATGCATTAGGTAAGGTATTTAACACCCAGATAATTCTGAATTTAGCACCAGTAGGGGGT